>PVKH010042386.1:0-10830 GCA_004027955.1 Chaetophractus vellerosus
CCTCCTTCAATCTCAGCTGTAGGCTGGCATAAGGTTTGTCACTCTCCTCAGGGCTCATTTCTTTCCGGGCTCAGCTGCTCTGTTTTCTCCACAAGGCCAGCTATGGACTGTCAGGCTCTCTCTCTTCCTGGGGCCTCTGCCATGTCTATGGAGCCATCGCTATTCCTCTGTATTCTTCTCCTGTGTGCTTAATTCCTGGGGCTCCAGCATCAAAACTCAACTCTGCCGTGTTGTTTTCTCTGTGAGTCCCCACCCACGAAGGGGGACTCAATGTCCTACTGATGTGGCCGAACCATAATTTAATCAAGTAAAAGTGAAGCCTCTTAATTTAATACAATCTAATACTCTCAGAGGAACCAATTTACAAACACAATGCAATATCTATTTTTGGAATTCATAAACAATACCAAACTGCCACAGTCAGTCTCATTTCTAGGAGATATGAAAATGAATCTCCAGGTAAGTATACTTAGAAATCATTCCAGAATGAAACCCCTCTTGGGATGGGGGAAGGAGTGTGGTGGCCCAATACCTTGGTATGGTCTCCATTTATACCTGTGTGTAGGGGAACTAGGATGGGGGAATTGGGGGGTGAGTGTAGGAGAAAGGACTTGTCAGAGCACCCAAAAAATTGCTCGATCCGTTTTGAGGATGCTGGAGTCACACAGGGCTGGAGAGAGTCAAGCAAGCTGAGGATAGTTTCTTTAGCACTGATTTCTCATGTAGAGGCCCAGTAGGGGACAATTTAAAAGAAAAGGCATGGAGAGTGAAAAGGTCCACTTTGTGATAACAAATTCAGATGGTACCAAGATTAGCCTCCTGTGTGTGCAGAAGTTCAAGGTGAGGGTGCTCCTTGATGTAGACCCTTATTGCAAGGGCTGCACCTTCTGCCACGAAAGTTGCCATCACCATCCAGGTCCTCTTGGAATACTTTGTTACATCCAACCAACCTATGCCCTTCCTTCCGTGGAAGCCATCCTCACCCTCACACAGGTGGGTCCTCTTAGCCACGTTTGTCCTCCAATGATTCTGCCCATTTGGTGTCACGGGGAGTATCTCCCAATTAGATTCTCTTCCCCAAGACTTTGGAATTAGAATTTAGAAGTGCTAATTCTCTGATGCTTGCTTGAACCGAGGTAAGACAAATTGGGGAGTTGCAGCTGCAGTTATGTGGTTGGGCATCTTTAGCCATGTGACAGAGGCACAGGTGGTTACAGGTGTGGTGATGGTGGTGGAATGAAGCAATGGAGAAAACTTTGATAAGAGATCAAGTAACTGCCTTAGTTCCAGAGGCTTATAAACATCTGCTCTTGGTCCTTTGTAAGACCTGACTGTACTTCCTGCTGTTGGGTACTATTTATCTGAAGAATTAGTTCCCTTTTGTGTTTTTGCTGTAACTAGCTCAAGTCGGTCTTGATACAAAACAGAACAAAACAAACAAAACAAAAAACTTTACATAGTGTTTGTGGCCAAGGAGTGCTATGGACATCACTGGGCTGCTCCAGAAGCTTGGAGAAGGCACTGGACCAAAGATGAGTTAAGTTCATGAACAGAAGACTGCATAGGAGGGTTTCTCCACTTAGAAGCTGTGGGAAGGGTATGGGAAGTGACCATCCCATGGTGGGTGAGAATAAGCATGATGAAGAGACAGCCAAGGCTGCCCAGAGTACAGAATCACACTCTGGGAGCATGTCTTGGAAGCAGAGTGTGGGCCAGCAGGGGGTGGGCCCCCCAAATGATAAGGCTCTCCATCTAAGATGGTGTATTCTTGTCTACAGCTGCCAAAACAAATTATCATGAACCTGGTGTCTTAAAACTACATACAGAAACTCATGTCCTCACAGTTCTGCAGGTCAATAGTTTGAAATTGAAGGGCAGTGCTGCACACCTGCCAGCAGCCCTCCAGAGGCTCTAGGCGAGATTCAGTTCCTTCCCTCTTCCAGCTTCTGGTGTCAGCAGACCTTCCCTGTGACTGCATCACTCCAGTTTCTGCCTCTGTCTTCAAACAGCCTTCTCTTAGCTCTGTGTATCTCTCTTTTTTAAAATTTTTTGTAGAAACTGTACAAAATTTATTTTTAAAGAAGCTTTAGATTACATAAATGTTACATCGAAAAGGTAGGGGATTCCCATATATCCCCCTCCTTCCCCCTCCCACACTTTCCCGCATTAAAAACATCTTTCCTTAGTGTGGTACATGTGTTACAATTGATGAACACATATTGAAGCACTGCTACTAATCATGGTCTATAGTTTACGCTATGGTTTACACTTTGCACTGCACAATTGTATAGGTTTTGACAAAATGTATAATGGCCTGTATCCATCATTGCAATGTCATGCAGGAAAATTCCAATGTCCCCCATATTCCCCATGTAATACCTATTCTTCCCTCTCCCAACCCTGAGAACCTCTGGTGACCAGTGTCTTTATATCAACGTTACAGGTTCTTCCATTACTAGAGTAATAATGAGTCTGCTTTAGTCCATGGTTGCATTCCCCCCTTAGATGTGTTCATTCCTCAATCCTGAGGATTTTGGAATGGTGATGCCCACTCTGCTTCTGATTGAGAGGGGTCTGTGTATCCCTTATAAGGACACTTGTCATTGGATTTAGGGGCCACCCAGATAATCCAGGATGATTTCATCTAGAGATGTTTAATTACATCAGCAGCAATGACCTTTTTTTTTTTTTCCCCAAATAAGGTCACTTTGTAGGTTCCAGAGAACATGGACATATCTTTTGGGGGCTTCCATTCAACCCACTACAGATGGTAAATAGCATGGAGGGAATACTCCTTGTGCAGCATGGACTTCTTGCATCTTTCCCATTGCATATAGCTAATATTTGTTCATTTTCTTTGAATTAAACTTCCTTTTGCTCCTTTTGCTCCATTGTGACCAGTTTAATTCTAGAGGAAGATTTTGTGCCACTCAATTGGACTGGCCCTGGTTTGCAGGTTTCTCAGCAGGAGTTTGAACCAAGAGGAGAAAATATTCTTATGAGTACCCAGACCAATCATACTATAGGTTTCATTGGTCCCATCTTAACACTTAAGGTTGAGATGTGATGTTTCCTTTAAGGAGATATGGACTAGGCAAGGAAGAGGAAGAAACTGAGACTACCTACTAGAGTAAGTAGCTGTCAAGGTTGTTAAGATTCTCTAGAGAAAGATTGAATTTCATAGGGCAGGACACAAGTTGGAAACTCCAATGAAGGCGAAGTTAAATTCCCCAGGGGAAGCTGATGGCTGAACTAGAGGCAGCATTCTACTTTCTGACTTTGGAAATCCTCAGTTCTGGCTTGTATGACCTCATACTGATTGGAGGAGGATACTCCCCACATTGCTGAGGGCATTCCCCTTTGTTGATTGAAGAGGCAATCAACTGTAGATACCATCAAAACTGATTATGGATGTAACTTGTCTACAAAATACCTTCACAGTAACATTCAGGCTCATCTTGGCTTGACCAAACAATTGAATATCATAACTTAGCCAAGATGACACATGAAATTGGCCATCACAGTGGTCATGTGGGCAATATTCAATGATTGAGGGACACAGCAATTTCAATCAAGGCACAAGTGACTTTTCATTGACAGAGCTGAAAGATAAAATTAGTAAATATAATAAGCAGACGGAGTGGGGAACCCATGGAGAGTATACTAAATTTTTTCTGTTAGTTAAGCATTTATTTATTTATTTATTTATTTATTTTTGCAAGCAACCTTAAATGATAAAAAGATATTAGGGTAGCCTAGAGAATTAAAAGAAGAGCTGAGCAATCCACTTCAAGAACCAACACTTTCGGGGGCTCAGTATGAATCTTTTCTCTAGAATGCTACCATTAACATGATACTGCTTCAACAACATCCAGTTTCTCTTTCCATTCAAGTTTCAAATTCCTGAAGGAGAATTTGACTGGCCTGGTCTAGCTTAAGTGTCACACATATCAGCTATGACTTAGACATGGCTACTGTGGATGTATTTGTGAGCTGCAAAAAGTCACCCAAACTGAAGTGACACCCAAGTCAGGTGGGAACTAGGTAGCCAAAGGGTACAGGATTGGGTTTTAAAACTGGGCTTTAGTCTTCAAAGAATGTAAAAAGAAAGGGCAGGGATCATGACAAGAACCAAAGCAGAAGCAGCAGATTTGTAAGTGGTTAAGAAGCAGATTCTCAAGCTTTTTTAATTTAAGGATCTCTTTAGACCCCTAAAAATTATTAAGGACCCCAAAGAGCTTTTAGGTTGACTATATCTGTTGGGGATTGAATCATGTACCCCAAAAAAGACATGTGCAAGTCTTAATCCATGTTTCTGAGAGCTTGTTTCTTTCCAGGTCCTCTCAGCTGCTCAGCTGCTCTGTTCCCTTCTACTGCAAACTATCAGGTGAATGGCTCATCTCTGCCCTAGGCCCCAGGATCGAACATGACAGAGCTCTTTCTTTTCCCGTGTGTCTTCTTGAGTGAGTGCCCGTTTATATCAGCCCACTAAGGGGGTGGGGACTCAACCTAAGTCAAGCCCTACTGACGTGGTCAAATCAAAAGCCCTAAATTGATTTTATCAAGTAAAATTAAAATCTCCTAATTTGGTACAATCACAGGATATCACACCCAGAGCAACAGATTAGTTTATAAACATAATCTCTTTTTGGGCTTCATAAATAATCTCAAACTACCATGGGCCTTAATCCATATGACTGGAGGCCTTATAAGGATAGGTAATTCGCATGCCTTCATTCAGAAGCACAAGCCAGGAGTTAGAGAAGGCCACAAGAAGAGACCAAGGAGATGGGTCACCATGTGAGAGAGGCAGAAATGCAAGCTGAGTAATCCCAAGAAGTGTGGCAAGCCAGCACCAAAATACTATAGACTGCAGGAGAAAACAGTGCCAGCAGAGCCCCTGATGTAACATTTCTAGTCTCCAAGACCATGAGACTCTTTAAGCCAACCCATTGTGCAGTATTTGTCATAGCAGTCCTGGCAAACTAAGACAACATCTATCCAAATTTACCTTATTAGAAATTAAAACTGAGAAATTGGTAAAGCACAAGAATATACAAGCACAAATTCCATTAGCTGTCAGAGTGATGATATCACACATCAGGTAGCCTCTGGAAGACTCCACTGTATACTCCTGAGAGAATAAGAGTAGAAAAGGTAAATCATGTCTTAATATTATTGTGTCATGAGTTGTGACCTTGGAGACTCTCTGCTTTGACAGCTTCCCTGTCTTGGAGAACTGTTAGCATAGTGGTTAAGAGCATGAGCTCTAGAGCAAGGCTGCCTGAGTTTGAAACTTGCCTTTGCCACTTGCTGATCGTATGCTCCTGGGGAAATTTCTTAACCACTCGGTACCTCTGTTTCCTTATCTGAAAATGAGGCTAATAATGGTTCCTTCCTCATTGGGTTGTTGAGAGGGTCAAATGAGACAATTCATGGAAAAGTCCTTAGAACAGTTCCTTGCACATAGTAAGAACTCAAAACATTTTAACTCTTATTAAGCACATCCCCTCCACTGATGCCTGGGAGAGATAAATCCTAGAGGCAACCACTGGAACAGTTCCCAGGTCTAACTGGCCATGAATGAGCCCAAGAACTAACCTTGGGACCCAGAGTCAGCACTGGGACTCTGGCTACTTGAGGGTCACTGATGCTAAGTTCTACCTGCTGGGAGGAGGCTCAGGACTGGCCCAGGAACTTGTGCATGCTGGAATGTATGAGTGGGAGTCATGGGTGACTTCATTCTGAGGAGTGGAAGTGAGCCGTGGGTATATATCTCTGCAAATGCAATTGTAAAAAAAAAAATCTCATTTGTGGCCCAAATGACTGGTATTGCTGAGAAACACATATTGCTCTGCGTCAATCAATAAAAATATGAAATTGGACCAATTTATGAATATTTTACATAAAACCAATCTAAGTTTCTCAGGCTCAAAAAATGATAAAAAGTCCATCAAGATGCCTCAGACCTCCTGAATCTTGCTCATGACTTTAGTTCAGTTGGAGCCTAAAGATCCTGGGAGGCAGCGTTTGCAATTGGCACGTGTAAGTATCACTGCAGTTGTTAACTCCAGGTCCACCCAAAGACATATGACTCCAGCTTCTTTCCTGTGAGAACCAGGAGCCTGGATCATCTACTTGGTGTTATTCTGAAATGGGGAGTATATGCAGGGCCAACCATCTAGCCAGTCCAGTGAAAGGGTTTGGGGGAGCTGATGTTTGATGAATGCATGCACTCGCAAATAAAATGACAGCTGTAAACTCAGATGGTGTGGACTGTCTTTAAAAACTGCCGTGATATGATTATGCAACTCCTCATTGAGGAAAAACTGCCATAAAATGAGGATGAAAGCAGAGGAGTCTTTTGCAAAATGTGCCTGGGAACAAAGGTGGTTATGAGTAAAAGGGACAAACCCTAAATTACCAGTCTGTCACCCTAAACTACATGGGGTTAGCTCCCTGAGGTCCCCGAAACACCAGCAAGGCTCACATTCTCCCATGGTTCAGCTTTCTTCTCCTCTTCCTGGATCCCCACTCAGCCAATCCCACCCATGGCAGTCTGGTTTCCCCCTCTCAATGGGGCAACTTTCAATTTGGGGACATTCTTCTTTCCCATCACACCTATGGTGGGGCATTATTGATTGAGCCATTGTTACTGGATTTTGTCTAGGTTCTTGACTATGCTGCAGAAATGAATTTCAAGAGCATGTCATGTTGATTAGGCCAGTGATTTATTAAGATAGGGAGGGAGGAGAAATGGGAGAAAATAACAGATCACAGGTTCCAGGTAGAGAGGAAAGACCTGAAGAGAGATAAAGGTGGCTGGTTTATAAACTACAATTTCCCATTATAGATTATAAATGCCCAGGTTTTATTTACATATTGATCCACATGGAAGGGGGGACACAGTGAGAGCAGGACGCAGAAGGCAAGGGAGAGAAAGAGAGGGAGAGGCTTTTGTGCCTGCTTTTTAAACCATTAATTATTCTGCCTCTTTGCTAATGCCATGGGAGGAGCTCCAGCTGTTTGCTGTTTTGATTGATTACCCTACCCATCAATCCCCCAGGAAGGCCCAATTATAAGGCCCCTGGAGAATATCTGGGGCTTCTCCTCCTTCCAGAGGAAATCTCATTCTGTGGCAGAATCTTGTGAGGGTCTTCCGGCAGTCATCTTGGGGTATGGATTTCCATGTGGACGTCTTGCCAAGTTCCAGATCCATCTATTGATTCACTATCTTACTTGCCTGCTTCACCATGGCAGCACTTCCGCAGAGCCACCCTTGGTTTCATTTCCCTGCCTCAGTGACCTTTTATATGCTAACCAGAGTTACTTTCTGGAACCATCTTTGAGGCCATTCCCAGGTTTTCAGCAGAGAGCCAACTCATAGTCTCTGGCTCACCTCTCACAGTAATCAACATTTGGAGCTGAAGGAGCTGGAGAGGTCATCAATTTCAACTCCTTAATTTATAGATGAGGACACAGATTTGGAAGGGCTGAGGACTCACTCAATATCATGCAGATACCGAGGTAGACATTTCAGAGTTGGAATGGGAGGTGGAAGTGAATAACAAAAGTACTTGATTTCACGACTCTTCTTTCTTGTGCCTTTTGTTTAACTATGAAGCCCCTTGGGCATGTCGGAAAGACCCATTTCCGGTGTGGTGAAATGCTTTGAGATTCCAGAGGGAAAGCACCTGACTTGATAAACAGGTAAACAAATATGTTTGTAAAGATATTAACAGTATTCATACCCTCATAAAATAAGCTGGCTTCTCTCCCCTGTTCTAAGTCTTCATTCCCCTTAATACGTGCTGGAGCGTTCCCTGAAGCCTAAAATGTAGGCTGATAAGGGAGTCAGGAGACTTGTATAATAATAAAGGATTCTTGAAGGCCAAAACAGCTCTCAAGATTCAAAGGAATGAAGTTATGAAAGTGGAAAATTAAACTCACGGCTGCTAAATTCCATGCAGCCTCTCTCAAGCCCATAATTGTGCTCTCTTTGGTGGGCAGGGCCAGTTGCTGTCTGTTGACTCTCTAGATCACACCAGAAAGGCTTAACCTACCACCCAGAAGCACTGGAAGGGGAGGGTGGGCAGCCTAGGGGATCTTCTCACCCAGTTTATACTTGTCGCCGAGGCCAGAGAGGTGAAGGGATTTTCTTAGGGTCACACAGCTAATTAATGGCAGAGCCAGAGCTATAGCCTTTAGAAACTCCTGGCATCCCTGTCCAGCTTTCTTTCTTCTAATGAGCCCTGACTCTCTGGTCCCACTGCTGCTAGGGAACAGTTCATTAATACAGCTGTGAACTTCATCTCAGTAGCCCCTGATCATGAACTAGCCCATGGGGCGGACCTAGTACAGGCGGACTCCAACCCCACAGATGGTCATGGGAGACCCTTGCTCAAAATTCTCCAGAGCATCCCACAGCTTATTCCCACATCTCAGACTAGATGACATGCAAGTGCTTGCCTCCCAAAGATGTTTTATTGATTTTATTTAAATTTTGGAGGGAAAAGATCACACCATTATTTTTCAAATTATGATTACAAAGAAAAATAGCAGAACTTGCATGAATTTAAAAGATAATACAAGAAACTGACTAGTTCAGGCCACCGCTACCCTATAGAGGCAGAGGGGATCAGTTTAATTTCCTATAATGTTAGGACAATTTTAATGGGAAGTTTAAGGAACGCAAATACAAGACAAAAATCTTATCTCATCTTGGCATTCAAGGATTTGGTGGCAACGTACCCATCCAGGATCATCTTCCCGCACCCTAAAGGTGTGGGGCCACGCTGAACTAGCTGGGGTTTCCCACACCTCCTACACCGCTCTAAGTCAGGATGTCTCAACCATGACAATAGTGATATTTGGCCTGGAAGACTCTGTTTTAGGAGTGGGGCCATTTGTGGCAACTTTCCTCGGTGGCCTCTATGCACTGGAGACCAGGAGACTCCCCATGTCATGATACTCATGATTCTAGAATAAAAATCTAAAAACAAAAACATAGGACTGTACAATACAAAAAGTGAACTCTCTTGTCAATGATGGACGATATAATAGGACAATTACAAAAATGTTCTTTAATAAATCGTAACATGCACTGCACTAATAATAATGGGGAGATATATGGGAATTCTGTATCTTATGCATGATTTTTCTGTAAACCTACCACCTCTCTAATGAAAAAAAAAAAAAATCTCCAGATATTGCCAAATGTCCACTTGGGGTGCAAAATAATTCCCAGCCAAACCTCCGCTCTCACTGGAACGGGCTTCCCAGCGGCCACCTGTCTGGCACACTTACTCTTGTTTCTTGACTCAGCTCAAATATCCCTTCCACTGGGAAACCTTCTGTAAGTGCCCTGGCAGAACCAGATGCCCTCCCTCTGCCCATTACCGACATTTCAAGATTTGGTGCTTATTCTGTGTTGTAACGGTTTAAGTGTTTGTCCCCCTGTCCTAGTTTGCCAGGGCTGCTGTGACAAATACCACAAAACTGCTTGGCTTGCATCACAGGAATCAAAGTCCCGAAAGGCCATGTTTTCTCCCCGAGTCTGCAGGGTTCTGGCGGTATCTTGGTGGCAATCCTCGCAGTACTTCCTTGGCTTGCATCTCTGCTTCTGCCGCATGTCCACCTGCCTCATTCACCGGCTTCTTCTGGTTTCTAGCTACTCCTGACTTCTACTTCTGTGTCCAATTCCCTTTGCTTACAAGGACTTCAGCCATGTTAGGTTAAGGCCCGCCCTCATTCAGTGTGGGCATGCCTTAATTAATAATAACATCTTCAAAGGCCCTGTTAATGAATGGGTTCACACTGGAGCCGGTGTAGCTCAGTGGTTGGGCACGTGCTTCACATGTACAAGGTCCCGGGTTCAATTCCCGGTACCCCCTAAGAAAATGGGTTCACCACTCCCAGGACGGGGGGTTAAAACTTGAATATGTTTTTTGTGGGGGACATGGTTCAAACTCCAACACCCCCATTAGATGGTGGACTCCTAGAGGTCAAGGATTATGCCTCCAAATCTATATTCTTAAATCCTCAGCACCCGCACAATGTCTGATGTATAGAAATGTCAAATGAATGGGTAACCCGCTAATTTAAGCTGGTACATCTTGGGTGAATCCTCAAAGAAGCAGCAGAATTATCCTCTCTTCTAAGATCACCTAGGAAGCTCAGCCATGGGCATAAGCTCAGCTCACTACATCACCACTGTTGGAAACAAAGCTTTGTTAAAGAAATAATCCATATTTTTATTAACCGTAATAATATTTGGGTAACAGCAGCATTTGCTACCACCTGAGTGTCTTCTCTGTTTCCTGCTGTTTTCACTACTTGCCAACACTTAGAGCATTGCTAAGCTCTAGGTGAGCTATTTTATAACCATTTTATAGATGGGGAAACTAATCGACAAGCTCAGCATCCTGGTGGTCCCGAAATTAGAAGCCCAGGCAGTTTTGACTCCAAACCCCACTTTGCCTCCCTGCCTTTGGTTTCCAAAATTTTTATTCTTCAGGGTGATTCTCAGAAAGGAGTCATTTAAAATCTGAATGGCCTTCACGCGCCAGATGGATGGGTTGCTGATATCCTGCTATAGCTTGTGTCACTTTGTATCACTGCAACTAACATCAAATTCTATCAAAATATGGGAAAAGATCGTTCTGATGTTGCATTTGCATATACAAGGTTTGGAGGATGGTTTGTATAATCAAATTATGTAGAGTTGTAAAAAGGGAGCATAATTTAAATAGCTTACAAAATTACTTTGAAGTTGCACATTAGAATCTGAAGAACCCATCGCCTCCAAGATCTTTTCAAAAAAGTTAAATG
>PVKH010042387.1:0-10831 GCA_004027955.1 Chaetophractus vellerosus
GTTCGTGGGGGGGGGGGTTGCCTACGTGTGGCTTCTCTCGGAACTAGGAATTGTGGTCCTACAAGAGAGTCACTTCAACTTACTAAACTCTTGATTGACTGCTGTGTGTCTGGAAGGTTTGACTTTCAGTTGTCTGATTTATTTCATTAATATAGGTGGACCGCTATGTAATAATGGCTCCAATGATAAGACGCAGTTTACAAAAAGCTAGGAAGGTTTATAATTTATTACATATCGTTTTTCCTAAGAAAATTTCAAACCTGGGAATCTGATATCTAAGCTAGTACAAGGTATGCTGAAGTAACTTTTAGGAGAAACATAATTTGGACTTATCTCTCCAGAACCACGTTCTTTAAACTATAAGAGTTCTTTTGCTTAGAGTTTGATATGGTAAAAATTATTCCCCTTTTTTACAGGCTGTTTCACACTCTTAGAACTACAAAACCATTTATTGTTTGTCCACTCTTTTACAATTCTTGAATTGAGGCAGTCTTGTAAGTGCCTTTTAATCCAGCCTGGGAGGCAATCCGACTGCCTTGACTTAAATCTGAGTCCTGAGGGCATTGAAGATTGAAAAGTGCACTGGCAGAGTAAAATTGTCCAGTAAACTTTCATTCATTGGAAAGTAAGGAAACAAAAATTGGAACCCACATGTAGATTCAGCACCATCACCAAACTTTCATAAAAGCAGGTAGCAGAAACAGAGTCAATGGGTTTGCATTTAAATTAACTTCTCTAATCCAGAGTTACATGGCACCAGAATAAGTATTGAATAAAATGGCCAAAATGAAAGGAAAAGGAGGAAGGCTAAGAACAGACAAGGGTCCAAGAAAATCACAGAACATGATCTCTGGCTGGGGGATCACTGGCCAGAGAGTTAAAAGAGCTTTGGCAATGTCATTTTCTAACTTTATAATGTTTTTATTTTAAGCAGATATCGGTAGATGTGATACATATATGATTTCCAAGTTTCTTTTCACTAGAAGAAATGAGTACAGAAACCAGGAGAGCTAGTAAAAATTGAGAAACCATAATTCAAAATTTTGATTTCACTAAATCAATATGGCATTCCATTATTTTGTTTCCTATTAATGTATACACGTGTCCTTTTCAAATATTTTTTAAGTCAAAAAAATTCTTTATAGGTAAAGAATAATGTAAAAGAAGGAAACAATGAAGAAAACCAGGAGGAAATTTTTTATTTTCTTGTTGTTTCCTTTAGGAAGGTAGAACAATCAGGAAGATTGCATGGGTCCCAAACAAGTGTCAGCACACTACAAATGAATCTTATATTTGACTTAACTGCGAACACGTAAATCTCACAAAAATGGCAAATGGCAATTAAAGATTGGCAATGGAAATGATCCGTGTTTATTACCATCTTGTAACGTCCTATTTATTGGTTGTAGGCCTGTTATTTATAAATTCATCATTTGATTCAGAGCTAATATCTTCCCTGAAAAATGGCAACTTTGCTCTTTGTGTATTCAGTATATACTCATTCCTGGATTTTATGTTACTAAAGAGCCACCTCCTCCAGGCTGGTAAATACTTCCAACATTTCATATTTTGAGAAATTTTCATTTTAACATTGTCTTAAATTTATAGAAAATTTACAAAATTTACAGAACGCTGTATACTTTTCATCCTGATTCACCATTGTTTACATTTTACACCATTTACTTTCTTTATCTCTCAACCACTTGAGAATACATTAGATACCATGCTCTTTTACCTGTAAATATTTAATATATGTTTCCTAAGAACAAAAACATACTTGTATATAACTAATTGTGAAAACCTAGAATATTATCTAATCCACATTCTGTCTTTGGATTTTGTCAGTTCTCCTATTCTGGTCTTAGATCAAATCCGGGACCAGGCATTGCCTTTAGTTGTCTTTACTATGGGACAGTTCCTTTGCCTTCCTTTCTCTCTCTTGAACTCAGCAATTCTGAAGAGTATAAGCTAGTTATTTCGTTGACCAGGCATCAGTTGTATTCGACGACCGACATTTAGTGCCAACATTCAGTTGATGCCTCACTGAGCTGGTGGCACAGGTGCTGCAGGTCACATAGTTCTAGGCTGAGCCTGGAAATGACAAGTGGAAATTCAGAGGCCTGTTTCCTTCGAGGAGACTGGAGATTGGCGGTATTGTGATGTGGCCATCGTATAGCCCTAAAGACTTCAGTCCAGGAGGTCCCAAACCAGCTTTTGTTAGTGCACCCACCATGTTTAGGAGAACAAAGGGCACACTGGTTAAGCTGGGGAGCTGGTTAAGTGGGGTTCAGTCAAGGAGATTCCACTTGACCCATAACTTGCATTGCTCTATGATTTACAGATGACAGATGGACTCCATCTGCTGCAGGTCGTCTCTAAGAGTCATAGGTTCTGTGATAAATATAGCCTAAATGCTGTGAAAATGCAGCAAAAGGAACAGCATTTAGTGAGAGAAGCAATTACTCCCTAGGTTTCATTAGATGTAAAAGTACGTAATTCCAAGACATTTCATCACTCACTATTTAGAGACTCATTTATATCTTCATCCAGGTGCGGCCCACCTTAGCCACCCAGAAAGCTTAGGTGGCCAGGGCCTCAGGACCAAGAGCAGAGCAGATACTCTGTCCCCACAAAACGTGTCTAAAGACCAAACCCTGGAGAGCAGGGATTGACAGTTTTCTCAGGTGATGCCTGGGGGCTCACCAACACATTTTCACTGTTGGACTTGGTCCATCTCATGGGTCAAGTTCTTCTCCATGTATTCTATCCCTCAAACTCTTCTACAATCTACGGGGAATGTTAAGATTCTGAAGGTAAATAAAGACAACCCAACTGGCCTTACCAAACCTTTTCTGGTGCCCAAATATTAGTTAGGATTACAAGAACTCATAGAATTGGTGGCTCAAAAAGCAGCCTTTCCTCTTTGAGTTATGGAAATGAAAATACAGCAGAGTTCCTGGGATAGGTGAGGAATTCCTGGTATAGTCCCCTTCCCCATGTGTGAACAAATCAATTCCACAAACATTTATTAGATGTAGGAGGAGTTACCTGGGTAACTGAAAAGTGGTCCGTGTCTGGAATGCAGTGGGTGAGGGCAGAGGGCAGAGATGGGGTCATGGAGGTGAGCAGGGACCAATTCATGAGATTGAGTTTCGTTGTAAATGCACTGAGAAACCACTCTAGAAATAAGGTCCATGTGCACTTACCCATGTCTGCTTCTCTTTAGATTTCCCTCACATATTTCTATTTTGTTCATAAAGTGTGAACTGAATAGATGGAGACAAGGAAATTACTAGGTTGCGATTCAATGTGAGGACCAACATAATAATTGAAAGCAGAATATACCAATTTTGGTAATATCGAGGACAAGCAGGCTAAGAAGTCAAGATGATTGAGTCTGAAGTTTTAATCTTAAGCTTGATGACAGAAGCAAGATAGCACCTGAAGTGAGAGAGTTCCCTCTTTCTTCTTACTCTGAAAACATTAACAGTAGGGGTTGGTCTTTGGAAAGTGAGAAAGAGCAGGGATGTCCTTGGGAGGAGAGGTGAAGGCAAAGCCGTCGTGCGTGTTTGAGTGATGGTTAGGAGGTAAGAGCGGAGGATCAAGAGAGGGAATTCTTGAATGTGGGGCTCATCATCAAGCCAGGGGTGCTGGGAGCATCGATGTGAAGAGCAGGCATTCTGCAAGTGATCTGCTCAGATTTTTAGTTTTCTATTGCTGCCATAAAGAAAAAGAAAACACCAACTCAGCAGCTTCAGACAACACCACAGCTCTGCAGGTCAGAAGTCCAGGCAGGCTTGACCTGGTTCTCCGTTCAAGGTCTCACAAGTGCCAAATCCAGGTGTCTACTGGGTGGGACTCTGATCAGGAGGCTCTGGGGGAGCTTCCAAGTTCGTTCTGGGTTATTGGCAAGTTCATTTCCAGGTGGTGGTAGGATGAAGGGCTGAGGTCCCCATTTCCTTGCTGGCATTCAGCCAGAGTCTTCTCATCTTCCACAGGCTGCCTTCGTTCCTCAAATTGTGGTCCCTTCCATCTGCAAAGCCAACAACGGTATGTTCTTACACTCTGAATCCCATTGTCTTCCTCTTCTCCTCTGCTCTAAAGGGCTCGTGGGATTGCATTGGGTCTACCCAGATAATCCAGGATAATCTCCGTATTTTATACTGATTGGTCAGTTTTATTGCATCCACTGAATCCCTTTTGCCATGTAAAGTATGGAATCTTCTTGGGGGTCAAAATTCTGCCAAGTACAGACTTCAGTCCTAATTTTGTCCTTCACTAGATACACAGTTTTAGGCAAGTCTTTTCATCCCTGCACTTCAGCATCCTCACGTGTGAAGTGGAGAAAGGGGGTGGCACCTTGACCAGGGGCTATTGGAAGGATTAAATGAGTACAAGTTTATATAGCAAATAGAACCATGGCTGACACGTGGCTAGTTAGCGCTCTGTAAGTGTTAGGTTTTATTTGAAAGAAAAAATACAAACACAGTCAGGATCAGAATGTAGAGTTGAATGGCTAATCAGAAAAATAATTGGGAATCCAAAGTTGGGGACACTGGTTCCACTGAGGGTCAGACAGGGTAATGAAAACAGAACAAATCACAGGCTATGGAATTGGTCTCTGCTTCCATGGGGGAGCTGAGTTGCTGAGACAGATAGCCAGTCAGTAGGCGAATAAGATGCTTTCAGTAAGGATGGTATCAGTGACAAAATTACATAGAGATGACCCAGGGAGAATATCTTACCCAGAATGTTCTCTATACTTCTGCTTCCTCCATGGAAGTAGCTAAATCAGTACCGATCAGGGAAGTGGTGGAGACCAGCACTTCCTGCACCTCTCCTTTCAAGGGGCCTCACTGAGGAAGTATATTTTATTTACAAGGAATTGTGAGTGTTGGAAAACCACTTGACCGCCATGTTCTTGTCCTGGCTTCCCATGGAAGCAGAATCTGTGGGCACTTACCAATTTACACAGGACTGTCCATAAATCCCACTGATGAAGGATGTTGGAGCTTGGCTAAGAAGCTTTGGAAATGTACTCAAAATTGTGCCTTAACCAAGTCCGTGAACTCACCTCGCCTAAGTTTTAACCAAGATCTACACAGATTTTCTGACTTTGTCTGCTTGGGTTTTCTTCTCTCCCCAGTTGCAAATTATCTGCTTCATTTTGTCATGGGAAGGTCTGTCTCAAGGATATATGAATTCTTTAAACTTGTCCAGAGATTCACTGAATGTCCCTAAAACAAGGAGTGTGAAAAAAATTTCCTTTTTTTTTTTTGGTGCAGAGTATCAGCAAGTGCTTGTTCAAAACCTGAAAGGAAGACTGTGGGGGATGAGGTCAGTGAAGGCCACTGGCAAGCTTTTCCTGAGCTTCAGAGAGGATTTAAAGTTCTCTACACCAGGCAACTACTCAGAAAGCACATTTTTATTAGATTTTTCTCTTCACTTCTGTGACTCCCATTAGCCAAAAAGCTGAGAAAGAAGCATTTGTTCTTTGTTCAGAGAATAATGGGAGGAGGGAAAACTCTTCTTTATTCAGCTACATATAAAATTGTCAAACTTTAAGAACTTCTTCAGGAAGATATCTGAAAACAGTTGAGCTTTGAGTCGAAGTATATATATTAATGTATATATGTATGTATAGATGATATAAATTATTGCAGTGTTATATATATACACAGTAATGTTATATATTGTAAACATTATATAATTGTTATAGAAGACATTGTACATATAAAAACACATTACAATGCTTTGTATACAAACTGCAATCCTCTATGTATTGTATAAATATGTAATACCATACATATGTAATGTTTTATATACATATATGTACATACATATACACACATTTATATGACTTGTGTGTGTCCAACATAGTGGAATATAAGGCATTTTCTATTGTTTTTAAACTATTTCAGAAAATCCAGGATCTAAATAGATTGTCCTTAAAACCATTTATATAATGCATAGATAACTCTCCAACAATTGGCTTTTCAGGGAATGAGGCTGTTTCAGGGCTGCGCCCTTAAATTATAAACTAATAGCAAGGGGAATTACTGGAACCTTTCCTATAGATAAATTATTAGAGTGCTTGATTTGCAGCTGTATGTATCCAGGAAAACGTGTTCTTAAGCTTGTTCCACTGTAAATAGGACCTTTTGATGAGGTTACTTCACCTAAGGTGTGGTCTAAATCCTCTTACTGGAAGCCATGTAGAGAAGGCCATGGAATGAGAAGCCACAGGGAGCAGAGAGAGGCTGCCAGCCAGTGGAACCCAGAAGAGAAGAAGACGCCGCCGCTGTGTGCAAGCAGCAAGTTGTCACACAGGGCGGGCATTCTTGGGCAGAGGGACCCCAGCCCCTGCTGTTGTTCTTTCCATAGGGAATCTGGGGAAGGGGCTTGGGGGCACCTGGGGGAGAGTGTGACAATGGAGGTATTTTGGTGGCTCCGTGGGTGGGGGACGTCTCTTGCCCGGTGCCAGCTTCAGGGACTAGCTGAATGTCACTGCTGGCACAGCTGTGGGCAGTTTCGCTCGTGAACAGACCCTCTCCCTGTTGGGGGAGGGGAGCCTCTGCTTCCAGAGGAAGCTGCTGGCTGCACCACCTCTTAGTCCATCCCCTGTCTCTCCGCATTAACTGTTATAATAAAAGGAGAGAAAGTGATTGTCTCTTATTAATTCCTTTCCAACATAGCTTGTTAGGACCAGTAATTATAGCCCAAACTCCCCGCGAAAGAACTCATGCCTGGCCTCGCTTTCCGATGCACACAGCCATGGTACTTCACCTTAGAATGTTCGCCTCAAGAGTTCTTTTCACTGAGTTTATGCTGAGCATTCCATGTGTAGTGAACTTGAGAAGAAAACTCTCAAGCTCAAAAGTATAAACCTTTATGCATCTGACTGTAAATCACAAATTCACCTCGCAGTTCAAACCCCAGCATGGGGCCTTGTGGCAGAGAATTACAGGGAAGGCGAACGGCAAAACGTGCTTTCATCTAATTATCTCTTCTTCAGACTTAATTTGACATTGTGCGTTGTTTTTCCCTAATATGGAAAATCATCTCTTCTTTCCTCATATCATTCCAAGCTGACATAACTCTATCAGCTCTCATTTCTCTTTTTTGTCTCCTTCTTGGAGCCAAGAAGTCAAAGTTTGGAACCCTTAATTGTGGTTCCTTCTCCTGCTCTATAATAATAACTATGGCTCTTATTGCTGTTATTATTTTTCACCCTAGGATTTACTCCTCTCTTTTGTTCCCCAGTCTAAAGTTTAAATCCTGCTCGTCTTTGAAAACACATAGCCAAGGTGGTGTATGTTGGCCCAGTGGCTGTATGGCCTGCAGGCCATGCCCAGCTAGTCTGATGGGGGTTATCAAGGCAACCTCACGTTTGCATAAATGCATGACTCTGCCATAGGTGTTCGGCTTTTAAGTCCAGCCATAAGGTAAATTACTCAGTGATGCACAGTTTATGTCCATCAAGCACTTGAGCCATAGGTGCCTGTCATCTAACTTATGATCACTTGAGGGGGAAAGGAAGCTACTGAGAATCATATGTGATTACTTCATCCTACTTATCTGAATTGAGCACACAGCATGTGAACCCCTTTAGGTGGCAGGTGCTGTACAGCAGGGCATATAGAGACGAAAATCCCTGCCATCTAGAGCTTACATTGGTGTGTGTACCAAGGGATGGTTTTAGGTAGTAGAGATTTTAATTTCAATTGACTCTTTTTTGTTCTTGTAATCTTTTTTTATTATGGAAGAGAAAGAAAATTGCATTAAGCGATTATACAATTTAACAAATCGGTATAAAACAAAAATGGGTATGACCCTTAGCTAGGTCCATACATTGAAGATAATAAGTACCTAGGACTGCTCTGGGAGTAATCCCTTCCTTATTTTATTCCACTCCCTCTGCTCCAAGGTTACTCACTCTCCTGGCGTTTGTTTGTTAACAAATCCACCTTATTGATACGTATTAATAAAGCATAAATCCACCCAAAGTGTACAATCAGTGCTATTTGGTATAATCACAGAGTTGTGTATTCATCACTTCAATCATTTTTAGAGCATTTTCATTAGTCCAGTAATAATAATAATACTAGAAAACAAAAACTAACCAACCAAACAAAACTCATCACCTCTCAATCTCTCTATGCTCCCCTGCTGCTATTCTGCTTTTCTGTTTCCTTCCCTCTAGCTTGTTTGCAAAACAGTCTTACATATGCAATATCATATTCGTATTTTACACGAGGTTCCACTATGATTACTTCATCCTGCTTGTCTGAATTGAGCACGTAGTCTGTGAAGCACCCTCCTAGGTGGCAGGTGCTGTACAGCAGGGCATATAGAGACAGAAAATCCTTGTCTTCTTGAGCTTACGTTGGTGTGTGTATGGAAGGATGATTTTAGATAGTACAGATTTTAACTTCAAATAACTACTTTTTTTTTTTTTTTAACCCTTTGGCATTATCCCTTAACCTAAGATTTGTGACAACAGTTGTACAACAAGTAGATTCTCATGGTTCGATTTCTGCTCCGGGGACGTTGCTTCAGGATCTATCTTGTCTTCACCACTCCCTCAGCTCTCTTTTTCCTCTGGAGTTTTCTTAGCCCCAATCTTCCATAGTTCCTTGGAATTAGTCAATAACATGCAATATATTTGGTATTGGAAACATTGATTTCATTGTTTGAGACTGAGAATAAGTGTCCGTTTAAAAATGCATCAAATGTACATATCAAGGAACATCACAGTATTATTTATTATATCTTTGCTAGTCAGGGCTTTGGGGGCTGCAAGGGATGGACACCTCACACAAGGTAGCTTAATCAGAAAGGGAAACGCATCGGCTCATAAAACCGCAATGCTTGGCGAAGTGGGAAGCAGGGCTCTGACATCTGCGCACTCATTCTGCCTCCTCCAGCGTGCCCTCCCATCCTTGCCTCCCTCTACTGCTGGACAGACTCTCTCCTGCCAGACAGACTTTCCCCACAGAGCTGGAAAGATGACCACAGCAGCTTCTAAACCTTCTAACAAATGAGTGGCCGAAACAGAAGACCTTCTTAGTTTCAGCTTCTATGCATGCCATTCAGAAGGATAACGAACTGGACCTGCCGAGGTGATGTCCCACTCCCAGGACAAAAGAACGTCATGGGAATGAGTCATGGGATTAGCCAGGATCGGGCCATGGGAACTTCCCTGTGGATGGGAGACAGGTGGACCCTGTCCCTGGTTTTCCAATCTTTGTATTGGGAGACAGGTGGACCCCGTCCCTGTTGTCCAATCTTTGTGGATGGAGGACAGGTGGGTCCCTCTGTCGAGTCCCACCAGGACTCACGGACCATCTCTGTGCTTGGGAGGCAGGTGGGTTCCTGTCTCTGGGAGTCCCACCAGGACTCATGGACCATCTCTGTGGATAGAGGCAGGTGGACCCCTGTCCCAGCAGAACTGTCTAGTTTAGAAGGAGGGCCCTTCCCCAGTGGAAAGAGGTTGGAGACCCGGGGACCATGACACGCATTCTTTCCATTTTCCTCACCAGACTCAGTACAGCCTCACAGCTCATCAGAGCAGCGGGCTGTGGAGTTGAACGGCCATGTTGAACGCCTGTTCTCGGTAACTCCGTCTCCACTCTCCACGTTCTGCCCGTGAGTAAGGTGGGCAGGCTCTATCTCACAGCGTTACTCTGAGGATTACAAGACATAACAGACAAAGTGATCAGCACCAGCCTAAACTGTGCCGCGCGCTCGGCTCATGTGAGCCCTGATTAGCCAATGCGTCATTGATTCTAGGTCATTCTTGAGGCACAGGCTCGCTCTTCCGAGGCATGTGTCCTTACACATACTCACTCTGAGTTCTGAAGTGTTTCCAATGACTCCCACTGGAGGGTAGGGAACTCACCTGGCAAAGGTGGAGGCTGAGAAGAAGAATTTGGGCTCTCTGCTTCCCTGGGCCTGGCTAGTCCCAACCCCTTCCTCACGTTTGCTATTGACTTGATTATGCTCCCCTCTCTAACGTGATCTGCCACACTTAACCTCGGCAGTCCATCCCCTCATTTTTATTAAGCTCATTTCAGATTTCAAGGACATTTTCTACAGCCGTAACAGACAAAAGCGAAGAACGCACTGCTTGCCGTCACACGTGAATTTTTTGTAAACTGTTCGTGTATTTCTCCCCAGCTCTTCCCGCCCTGTGTGTATCTAAACCAAAGGCACTGTACTGGTGGCAGGAAAACTAGACTGGCCATTTACTTCACTCCTGTATGCTTAGTTTTCTCACTATAAAATGTGCATTATGAACTTTGAAAACGTCATGGAGACATTTCGTGGACCATATGAGACAATCATTTTAATTCTAAGTAAATGTGCTCTTATAGTAGACATGCAGAAAACTTACTTATTAGGATTTCACTGTGTGTGCACTGCATTGAATTCCATATCTCACCCCCTTGCTTAATATTTTTGCTAGAACATATCCTAAAGCATTGTTTTTACAAGAAAACATGCACATGAACTGTACTTTACGATATCTTGAATTTTGGGAAATGCTCTCATGGTGCTTAATAGTTTAGCATATAAAACCCTGGCTGCAAACTCATTTTGAAGTCATAGGTCTTTTGCTTTCAAGATTCAGAAAAGACGTGCATTTAAGAACTCCCTCCCCCGCTCTCCTCCTCCTCCTCCTCCTCCTCCACCTCCTCCTTCCCTCCCTCTTTCTGAGGCTTTTAGAATTTTTTATCTTCATCCTTGTGGTTTTGATCATCCATCAAATGTGCTGTGGTGTAACTTTTCCCATTTGCTACCTTACTCCCATTCAATCGGGAGCCTCAAT
>PVKH010042388.1:0-10829 GCA_004027955.1 Chaetophractus vellerosus
AAGATTTATTTATTTATTTACTTTTATCCATTTTTACTCCCCACCCCCATTTTTGCTGTTTTTGTGTCCACTCACTGGACAATTCTCTGTGTCTGTTTCATGCCCTTTCTTCTCATCCTTCTCCTCCTGTCTTTACTGGGATTCTATCCTCAGAAACTCTGAAGTGGGAGAGAGGCGTTCTACCACATGTGCCACCTTAGTTCCTGGTTTTTCAGTGCATCTCGTCTTGGCTCTCCCTGTGTCACTCTCCTGTTAAGTCATCGTCTTGCTGCATGGCTCTGCGGGGCCTAATGGTGCACCTGCACACGGGGCCTGGCGGCCCGCATGCCTTCTATATTTTTCATTTTTTTTACTTTTTACCGGGAGGTCCCAGGGACCAAGCCCAGGTCCCTCCATAAGGGAGACAGATGCCCAACCATTTGAGCCACATTCGTCCCTCTGCTGTATCTCTTAAGGTTGACCAAAGATACCTAGAGTTACAGTCTTTTCCCATACAGGATGGTCATATCATAAATCAGGCTTGGTTTATCACCAGCATTCTAAAAACCAGACCTAGGGAAAATAACTAGGTCTGGGGACACGTGCGTG
Source organism: Chaetophractus vellerosus (assembly GCA_004027955.1). Taxonomy (NCBI): domain Eukaryota; kingdom Metazoa; phylum Chordata; class Mammalia; order Cingulata; family Chlamyphoridae; genus Chaetophractus; species Chaetophractus vellerosus. The sequence continues at coordinate 589 of PVKH010042388.1, forward strand.
GTTTCTAATATAGTGAATGTTTAGCCTACTCTGATTATCACAAAATCAGGACAGCAAGAATATTCGCATAGGAAGCCTAACTTTTGACCCTCAGTTTGCTGTCTTTTGATGAACAGAATTTCTTGCTTTTAATTAGTGTAAATTTTATTTTATCTTTTCCTTTTTTTCTATAGAAAAGAGATTCGCTATACTTCAAAGACATAAAGATATTTTCTTAGGATTTCTATTATAATCTTTATTATGCTATTATCCTTTCACATTCAGAGATATAGTCCACTTGAAGTTGATTTTTTGAATGTTAGAAGATAGGAATCAATACACATTTTTTCCTTGCAGATATCCATTTGTCCTAGAACAATTTGTTGGAAAGAATATAGTTTCTCCACATAATCGCAGTTGGTCCTTTGTCATAAACCAACTGTGTGATGAAAGCCATTTTTATTAGATTAACTTATGCATTCTATTGCTTTATTTTATCTGCCCCTGTGTCAATAACATACTGTATTAATATTGTAGTTTTATTAATAAATTGTGACATCTAGTACTCTAAGTCCTTTAGCTGTTTCTTTCTTCTTAAAGATTGCCTTGGCTATTCTAGGTCCTTTAGTGCCATACACGTTTTTGAATCTCTTGTTTTGATTGAAATTGTATTAAGTCTATAGTCAATTTTGGGGCAATCATCTTCTTAACAACATTGAATCGTCCATTTAAAATATGTTTTTGAGTCTCTACAATTTCTCTCAGCAATATTTTATAACTTTTAGAATATGTGTTTTACCCATTTTAAAAATATTTATTCTTAAATACTTGATGCTTTATAATGCAATTGTGTTATATTTTTATAGATTTTATTTTGTTTGTATATAGCAAGCTTGTTATAGTTAATTATTAATTCTAATGAATTGTATCCAGATTCTTTTGGATGCCCTATGTAAATAATAAAATTATCTACAAATAATAATGTTTTCATTTATTCTTTTGCAATCCTTATGGCTTTTAACTTACTTTTATTGCATTATTTTAATGGCTAAGACTTCCAGTAGTCTGAGTAGAAGTGATGACAGCCTACATCTTTGTTTCATTCTCAATTTCAAGGAGAAAGTTTTAAATATTTTTCTCATTAAGTTGGAGTATTTGTGGATACTCTTAATCAAAATAAGGGAATTCCTTTTACTTCCTAGATGGCTAAGAGATTTTTATCTTGAAAAGGTATAAAATGTTATCAAAAGCTTTGTTCTAATCTATTGATATACTCAGTTAGTTTCTTTTATTTTGTTAATGTGTCAAATTACACAGACTTTTAAAAATGTTAAACTAACCTTTCATTTCAGGAATAAACTTAATTGTTCATAATGTATTAACTTTCTGATATCCTTGAGTTAAGTTGACAATATTTTGCTTAGGATGTATACACCTATGTTCATGAGAGATTGACTTATAATTTCCCTTCCTTTTCACACTATTCTTATGTATATAACAAGATTATGCTGCCCACTAACATTCAGTTGGAAAGTATTGCCTCTTAATATTTTCTGAAAGAGGCTGGTAAAACTGTTGTTATTTCTTTCTTAAATGATTAGAAATATTCACAAGTGAAGCTGCCCAGGCTGGGAAATTTATTTGGGGGAAGTTTTTATAATTAATGATTTAATCTCTTTATTAGATAGAGTACTGTTCAGATTTACTACTTTTCCTTTTTTGGTTGTGTTAAGTTGTGTTTTTCTAGGAATTTGTTCACTTTTTCATGTGTTGCTAATTTGTGTCTTTATCCATCTCTCTTTCTCCTCTCTCTCCTTTTTTCTTTATCAGTCTTGCTAATGGTCTTTTCTATTTTAGAGTATTTTTTTAAAGTGCACCTTTCATTTTGCTGATTCTATTTTACATTAATTTTCTATTCAATTCATTTCTACTTTTTAAAAATTATGTTTTTGTCCTTTTTTTGGTTTTAATATGCCACTCTTTTATTACCTTTTTGAAATGGGTAGTTGTCTTGATTTTAAGCTTATCTTCTTTAAAAAAAAACAACACATGAATGTAAGTCTATAAATTTCCCTCTGAGCTTTAAGGAAATGTGCTGTGGGACATAAGTTTTGATATGGTTTATTTTCATTGTCTTTCAGTTCAAAATATTTTCTACTTCCCATCATGATTTCTTCTTCTTTTACTAATAATATATAAGCATTATATTGTTTAATTTCCATCAGACGGTATACTATAACTTCAATCCTTTGAAATTTGTTGTTACTACTTAATTTTCCTGCATTTTAAAAAATGTGTCATGTGCACTTTAAACAATGTACATTCTGAAGTTGTTGCACATAGTTCTCTCTGCATGTCAGTTGGCTTAAGTTTGCTAATCATGGTGTTGAAATATGATTTATCTTTACTCTTTTTAACTATTGTTCTATCAACAATTCAGAGATGGTGTCAAAATTTTACCTTCCACAGGCAATTGATGGCTGCTGACTTTAGGTGCTGTTTCTCCACTGTGTACCAGGGCCATCGGCATTCCATTTACCACTGGTCATTGGCTCTTTAGTCCTTTAAAGCTAATCAAATGGGGAAATCTATGCCATATCTCATCCTTGCATTCTGTTCTGTATCCTTAGAACCACTTCTAGCCTCCAAATCTGTATTCAGTATGATTTTGTTCAGGAAAAGAGACACTACAAATATGACAAGAATAGGGGCATTATGATAAGAATGTGAGAAGAGCCGGGGAGTGATGGTCTCAAATTGTATATAGCTGGAGTGGAAATTGTCACAAATGATTTTAGCCTAAAGCACTAATGTGATCAGAGAACTCAAAGATTAAAAGGAAGTCTAAGAAGCTAAGGCATCTAGCTGCCAAGGCTGCTAAAGGGGACTTCATGGAGAGGTCTGTGAAGCTCCTTTGTCCGTGGTCTCTGAGAATGTCTTCAGCTATGCTTCCACTTTCCAAATCTCAGGTGAATTCCTTTCATTGGCTAACCCGGAACCACATAGTAGATACCTAGCTGGCAATAGGCAATCCGATATATAGCATTTTAGTTATAGATTCTGTTCTATTAATGTCACTGTTTTCTTAGAGATCAAAACACTAGACTTATTACTGTCATATAAATTAGAATTTTTACTACTTCCAGATAATGCTAATATCTCTTCATACTTCATTTATCCACAAAGGGGCACTGGTTGCTTTGGGAAGACCTATACATATTGAAGGTTGGAGACCATAGGAATAGGAGTATCTTGTTAAATCCTGAACTACTATCATTTGACCTAACATGGAATTTTTCTCAACCTGTTATGTGATAGATATCCAATTGTGATTATCACCATAACCTTTACATCACATTTTTTCCCCAAAGATCTCAAAGTAGAGTGGCACATTTTTTCCATGTGATTCTTAAAATATTTATTTCTTTCAGTTTCTGTTACCACAGTTCTTTCACACCAGTACCCTCAGGGCTTTTGCCCAGATAATTGGATTCGTTTCCACAACAATTGCTATTATTTCTCTAAAGAAGAAAGAGATTGGAATTTAAGTAGAAACAGCTGTATCAGTGAACATGCTGACCTAACTATTATTGACACCATGAAAGAAAGGGTAAGTGATTTAATATACATTTGCTTAGGAATTATATTGCTTTGGGATATCCCAATAGCACTGGAAATACTACAATGCCATACAATTTTTACACTTTTCACATAGACCTATCTAGAGATACATAGATATTCTGGATATATGTATCTAGAATGTTGAGGGTGTTCAGAACATGCCCTGTGAGATATAGGTGAAAAATCTGGGGATATTTTGTATGAAGGCTGTAACTATAACTAGAAGAGCTTGTTAATACTTGCAAATCTTTTAAAAGCTAGTAGTCACTAAAGAAAGGAGAATTGCCTCAGGAAGAGTGGGATTCTCTCTGAGGAACTTTCTTTTCCCTCTCCTTCCTGCTTTGCTGCCTGTCCCTGAGGTCCCAAGGCAGCCTCTAGAGGACAGGCACTGAAAGAAATGCAATTATTTGTGTGTAGATAATGTTCCCCAGACCAGAGTAGGAACTTTCCAGGAGCAAAGACCCTGTTTTCTTTGAAATTGTATCCTTCTGGCCAAGTACAAATTAAAAGCTTAATGGAGTCTTGTTGGAGACACAGATTTACATGACAAAAATCCTATCAGTAAAGAGAATCCCTAGGAACTTTAGCAAGGGCTTGTGAATCTCTTCACCTCTGGGTTTATGGAGTCTATTCTTTCTCCCAGTCACCTGTAGGATAAACATCAGAGTTTAGTTTTGTTTATTTTTTTTCAAGAATGAAAGGGAAATATGAGATAATGTAACCTGATTTAAAATAAATTTTTGAGAACAATGTGCAGTTGAGGAGTATTTCAAACTCAAAGCACAAAACAGCAGTAAACGTTCTTAAAAGAGCATTGTGTGGGGCCGGCTGTAGCCCAGTGGAGAGGGCGCCGGTACACCACATGGGAGGCCCCGGGTTCAGTTCCCGGGACCTCTCCGAGCGGGCAGACCGCCTGAGAAGGCAAAGCCACCATGGGTGGCGCAGAGCCGCCATGGGCAGGGCAAAAAGCCACCACGGGCAGGGCGAGCCGCCTGCAAACGGAGCAAAGCCGCCTGCAAATGGAGCAAAGCCGCCTGCGAACGGAGCAAAAAAGCCGCCCGGGAACAGAAGCAGAGCCGCCCACAAGCGGGGCAAGCTGCCTGCGCAGTGAGCTGACTCGGTGCGTCGCCGCAGTGGGAGGAGACAAAGCAGACATAGAAGAACACACAAAAAAATGAACACACAGCAAGAGCAAGCAGAAAGGGGAAGGATATGTAACAACAACAAAAAAAGAGCATTGTGTGCTGCTTCCATGGTCTACAAGTTATATTTACGCAGTCTGAGGAGAGAGGTTGGTCAAATTTAAATGAATGTGAAACAGGCTGGACCAATGTATTAATCAGTGCAAGGAAACAAAACAAAACTATTTTGGAACCAATAAAAGGTCTGGAAAGTTGATGAAAATATGAAAAACTATATGTTAAGAGTAGATACAGCAAATTGAGAAACAAGCTGCAGACACAGTCTAATAAGTTTTGCTTCTGTGTTCAATAGATTTAGTGCTAAATTCTGTAAGAATTTTGAAAACCAGTGTTCTGAAAAATTATATGGTTGTTCTTCACAGTTCTTTTTTAATTAAAAAAAGGTTAAATTAGCAGCAAAATGGAAAAATGAGTGTTAATAAAATATTCGAGGGATGAAGAAAAGAACAAGACTCAGTATTTTAAAATATTCACTCTATGGGACTCTTGTCAATAAAGACTGACAAAAAAAGCCAAAATCATAGCACAAAAGAGACAGAAGTACCCCAAAATAATTAGTTTTGAACTTAAGGGAAATCATTAAACATATTGGGTAACAATACTTATACTATTTAGAGAAAAGGAAAAGACCTTGCTCATACAATTTCCTGATATATTTTGAAGAACATAAAGGTTTACTATGTGCTACATAAACTGGCAAAAAATTAAGTGACAGAATGAAGTAACACTGTGAAATAGCAGTAAGCATAATGTAGAATAAACTTGAATGGATTACTTATTTAAAATAGTTTAAATATTAAAATATTTCTGTAAATTATGAAAAAAATTTCTTTAGCTAATATGAGATGAAACTTGTTTTTTCCACTTATTTAAACGTTTTTTGCATTGTTTAACAAGGGGCTATGTAAGAACTCCTTTATTGAGGAAATGATTGGCAAGTTTCATAGGACTGATTTTAGAAAACACAGCTCCTAATTTTCTGCCACCAAGACCACAACCGCTGAGTTTCATCCAAATTTCCCAATTATCCAATAATATATATCTGATTGGTTTCCAATTCATATTATCATGCCTTACATTTTCCTATAAACAAGCTCTTTCCTAAGCCTACAATATGGATTTCCCTCTTCACCCTTGCCCTCTAATCTTTTCTCTTCCCTTCTGATTAACACTTCACAGCACATGAGAAAGTCTCCCAGATAAATGCGGGCTCTTTTTCCTTTAAACTCCAATTTCACCTAGTTTTTATTATACTACTATTTTCTCTTTATCTAGTAGCAAAGTTTCTAACTCTATATTTATGAAATTTCCTTCTCTACAAAATGAAGTCCTTTGAGTCCAGCAACAATGTTTTGTTAATCTGTCCCTTTGTATAGTCTATCCAAAACTTAGTCCAGTGGTGGGATGTTAAAATGACAAAGGTTATTATTAGTGTCACTGTTATCATACAGGATTTCACCACAGTTTTGTGATCTGGTATAACTCTCTTTTAGTTACCAGAAAATTGGCAGATAGAGTATTAAAAGTCAAGCTCTTGGCTTTCCAGCCACTTAGTAGCAGTGTACACTCAATAACTTTCTCTATATATTCTATGGTAAAAAGGTTCTAAGATAGCAAGAAATTTTCAACATTAAAGGAAGAAGGAAAAAAGAAGAAATAGAAAAAATAACATTATATTTACTGTTAAATGATGCCTTTAGAAATCTTAATGTTTGTTAGAAAAATAAAATTTGATAATTAGATGCTAAAGGACACGCACTCAAAAACACTGAGAGAGGAGAGAAGTTGAAATAAATAGCAATAAACAATATACTAGTATTTATTGGAAAGTAAAAGACACTAATAAATATATGATAATTAAGAATGCTGCCCAAGAGCTCAAGCATAAACCCTTGTCTTCTAGGGGCTTACAGTTTGAAATTCTTAGAGGAATAGATTTTCAAATTAAATATGTATCAATGTATTTTTAGAAAAAGTATTTTAAAGAAAATTTACCCATATTGTTGCTTTAAAAATCAGAAAATTGAGGGTCAAAGTGATTAAGGTACTATTTTCTAGATCGCATAATTAATTATAATCGAACGAGGAGCTGCACATTTGTCACCATGTTTCTCAACCTGCAAAGTAAGAGATACACAACAGTTTGCAGCAAAGACTGGCAAGTAAAACAATGAAATTTATTTTGTCTCTAAAGGATTTTCTTCTGCACCATAAAGGCAGTTCTGATCACTGGATTGGACTAAAGTTGACAGGAATCCAAATGGGAAAATGGGTCAGTGGAGCCACATTTAGCAAATGGTAAGTCTCTTTCTTTCTGGAATTGTTTAAATTCAGACAGTGCAACCTTTTGTAGGACCTAAGAATCAGATAAATTTTTCTACAGCCCAAGATCTGTGTGCATGTTGGAAAAATGGAGTGGAGAAGGTTGTATCATTTATTTAAATTAATTCCAAGAAGCAACCAGAGAGTTTGGAAATCCCAGATACAAGGGGGCAGATCTCCTTATTTGTGATCTTGAAAATAAACATCTGAAATTCTTATACACTGGCAAACAATACTACATTTTTGCCCGATTTTAACCTGTCTTACTCAATTTTAAATTCGTTCTTCAAGCTTCATGCTGTTTTCTCCATGTTCAAGCCCAACGCAATGTTCTTTTTAACCTGATTTTATTTGCGTACATAGTGCATATTGTCCTGGGCTTCATTCATAACTTCGGTTCTACAATGCAAAATCAAGGGTCTAAAGACCCAGGTTCAATGTCCACAGCCCTCAGCAAAACCACTCTCAGCCACTTAGTTTTTATTAGAATTTCTCAACAGCAAGATGACTGACATTTTGGACTGAATACTTTTTGTGGGAAGTGGGGTTTTCTTGTGGGTTGTAGGATGTTAGCAGCATCCCTGGCCTCTACCCACTAGATGGCAGTAGCACCTCCCACCCTGAGTCATGACAATCAAAAATAACTCCAGATATTATCAAGTGACCCTTGGCGGGGAGGGAGACGGCAAAATCACCCCAGCAGAGAATCGTTGATTTACAGAAACTGGCTGGGTGGCTCCACTGATCACATCTACCTAACACTAATGTCAGTGTAACAAATACATATCCTTGGAAGAGAGACTCTTTGGGTACAGCTTGGTATCTTAACCCTAGCAAGAGAGGATTGTGTCACAACATACCCTTTCAAAATTCTGGAAAAATAAGATTTTTTTGAAGGTGTCATTGGATCAGGGAGAAATTATAGGACTCCTAGTACATCATGTCTAATCTCTTTATTGCAGGTTTAACGTGAGTGGGAATGAAGAATGTGCTTACCTCAATGATGGTGGTGTGGCCTCAGCTAGATGTTACACAGAAAGAAAATCGATCTGCAGGAAAAAAGTGCACCTCCTATACCGATGTTTCCGAAAGACTTATGGCCATGGATAAGATGGTGCCAATACCTCAACCTTCTTTTTTCCCATTCTGTATAACTTAACTTTCAGAACTGCACTCTTTTAATATTATAACATGAAAATAATCTTTATAATTTTAAGAAGTGTCCCTCAACTTAGTTAACTGCTTTTCAGATGGTGGAATAAACCCTGGATCTTTTCTCTTCCATATGAATTTTAGAAGAATCTTGTTATTTCACTTAATCTATAAGTCTATTTTAGGAGTTATCTTTATAATAGTCCGAGTTTTCAGGCTGCTATTACAAATGCCATACATTGAGTTAGCTTGCACAAGGTGAATTTATTGTCTCATCATCTCAGGTGCAGGAAGGCTTGCTTCCTCTAAGCATTCTGGCTGGCTGGCCATCCTTGTTTGGTTCCTTGGCTTTTCCATTGCATGGTGATGTCCTCTCCTTTCTCTTCCACGTTCCTGCTGACTTCCAGTTCCTGGCTCCTCCCTGTGGCTTTCTCTCTGTGTCTGCAATTCTTCTGCTAAAAAAGCCTCCAATAATCCCAACAATCTCATTCAACTGAACCACATTTTAATTAAAATAACAGCTACAAGGAGTTTACACTGACAGGAAAGGAAATCAAGTCCAAGGACACATCTAAATTAGGATGCATAATTCAATCTACCATGACACAATTTTATTTATGCATATTATATCTTTTATTTATTTTGGTTTATTAAATAAATCAGTGCCCATGGTTATTGTATTTTATTTATTATATTAATCCCTATATATTTGTTTTTGCTACTGAAATTGTCATCTAATTGCCTTTTAAAATAGGTACTTCAATGTAGAAATGTAGCTGTTTTGTATATTCTTTTTTTTTAAAGATTTATTTTTTATTTATTATATATCCCCCCCCCTTCTGCTTGTTCTTGTTGTGTTCATTTTTGCATTCTTCTGGGTCTGCTTGTCTCCCCCCGCTGCAGCGACCCGCCGAGTCTGCTCACCACGCAGCGGCCTGCCTGCTCGTGGCGGCTTGCCCCGCTCACGGAGGCTTGCCCTGCCCGCTGTGGTCTGCCTTCTCGAGGAGGCCCTGGGAACCGAACCTGGGGCCTCCCACATGGTAAACTGGAGCCCTACCATTTGAGCTACAGCCGGTTCCCTGTTTTGTATATTCTTGTCCTGTTCAACTGTCATCCTGAAAAGTCTCTGATAGATTGTAGATTTTTTTTAATGTTGGTGAATATAGCATTTAAGAATAACAGTTTTATTAATTCCTGAATTCTAACTTTCACTTCTTTCTTATCTAATTAAAATGAGCAAGGCTACCAGAGCAGTATTGATAGAGGAGATTCTTAAATTGTTTCAGATTCTATAGAGAATGCTTCTAATATTTTGACTTTAATAGAGTTTCATCTATTTTTTCTTGTATATTCTCTTCTTAACTTAGGGTAGTTCCTTATTTTGCTAAGAGACTCTTTAAAGGAAAAGATTTTGAATTTTCTTCAATACTTTTGATTACTACATCTATTTAGATGTTTTTATGTTTTCTCTTCCTTAATCTCTTAATGTGGTCATTGGCATTTATACATTTTCTGATGTTAAATAACTTTGTATTCTTAAGCAAAATTCAACTTGGTAATGTCATTTTATTAAAATTTTTTTATATTCTGACATCTAAATTCTTGAATGTGATTGCCCTAAAAAATTTCCCCAAGAGGATAAGGATTATTATCGTTGAAAGAGTCTAATAGAAGACATGGTTGGCAATTGTGTTGTTTCACATTTATACTTCAAAAGTTTGAATGGCAAATTTAACATGTCCAGAAAATGCATTATTCACATTTTCTATATGCTTTAGGCTAGACTGACATTTGTGATCATCATCAATGTAGCATAGTGATGACCTTTGAGAGAGTCACTGGAAGCCAGTATGTTTCAGGGGCAAGTTGTAATGATATTGATGTAATCAACTTAAGGTAAATGGTGCCAGGAAACTGTAGAGAACAGAAAATCTATAGAATAGATTTTCAAAATTCTGGAAAAAT
>PVKH010042389.1:0-10831 GCA_004027955.1 Chaetophractus vellerosus
GTCTTTAATATTTAGTATTTGGCCATATTTATGCCAAATAAATAGGACATTCTTTTACTAAATGAATGCTGTTTTGATACATACTTACAGTAGATATGAGTTTACAAGAATTTCTTCTTACTGCATTCTTCAATCTAGGTGATGTCCAATTCCATAAAATCATTTCTACAGGGAGTCATTACTACACACTCTAGGATGGCCATCCCATCTCCTTGTCCAGCTAAAGGTTGGGGTAGATTTTAATATATAAGACCATCCTCACAATCAACTATAGTGCTTTTCAGCTGAGCTTTTGATAGTTATTGGTTAGCAGCTAAGTTTGTGGGTGTACTCCTAATAAATATCATGATAAGACATGGACAAGCAGCCAAGCTGGGAATAAGACTGAAATCCTCTCATGAGAGCTGGGAGAACTGAAGGGCCTGTGGCTGCATTGAAAGTCATTTCACACTCTTTTGACAGTGAGCCCAGGGAACATCCACAGGCAGGGCCAAAATTCTCCTTAGAAAATAATTTGTTTTGGTCCTAACCCAATGGATCGATGAGTGATTGGGCTCTACAGTTCAACTCCAAAGAACGTATCCTCTATAATCATAACCTGGAAAAATTTTAAGGCAAACTTAACCCAATGCTCACGTTGGATACTAAAACACCTCAAGTACCTAAAAACATCTAGCTTTGAACAATGTTACGTGCTGAAATACCTTCCAAATAAACTCTTTTTGAAATCAATATATATCCAAGGCAAAAGAATGCTACTAGTAACTAAAAGCATTTGAAAGGTCAGGGACTTCCACCAAAAAAGACTAGTTGTGGTAGTTGGCCTATGGGCCTCCTGACTGACATTAATTGCTACCAGGTTCATTGGTCTCCTAAGGCTATTCCCTAAAGCTTGCTTTCTGTAGGGCCATTTTATTGAGTTAATTTGAATATTACTCTTGTTTACCAGATTACAAATGCCAGGCCTAATTTAATAGAATTTGAAATTGTAAAGACTACATTCTAAATTATTTTTCCAATTTAACGGTAATGAGAGTAAATAGGAATCTCAGTAAAAAAAAAAAAAATTAACCTTGCATTCATGTCCTTCTACTGATAAAAACTGTTGGGGCACAAAATTTGATATAGCTTTTATTAGGGTTTTCCAGAGAATCAGGACCAACAGGATGTGTGTGTGTGTGCATGTTTTGTGTGTATACACATATAAAGAGATTCATTTTTAGAAACTGGCTCTGGCAATTGTGGTGGCTGGCAAGTCCAAATTCCGTAGGACAGGAGAATTCCAGTAAGAGTGATATGGAAGTCTTGAGTTCAAATTTCTTAGGTGAAGCTGACAGGCTGGAAATTCCAGAAGTTTTGGTGTTGATGTAGAAGTCTTAGGTCTGACTTTTGTAGGGGAGGCTGGCAGGCAGGAAACGCAGAGAAGTTGAGGGTATAGTCTTGAGGCAGCCTTTCTTCTTCCCTTTGCTTTTAAGGCCTCCAACTGATTGGATGAAACCCACCCACATTATCCAGAGTAATCTCCTTTACTCCAACTGACCAGGTGCTATTCTCATCTACAAAATACCTCCACAGCAACATCTAAATCAGTGTTTAACCTACCAATCAGACACCACAACCTAGTCAGGTTGACACATAAAATTAACCACCACATAGCTGTATGTTTCTCTAATGGTCTCTGAAAAGCTTAAAGGGAAGCAGTATAGAAAACATTAGGCGTCAGATAGCTTGGGTCCGAATTCCATCTTCACCACGTACTGTATGTGTGACTTGGACAAACAACTTCATTTCTTTGGGCTGCACTTCTTCTTCTGTAAAATGGGGACAATGAGCGTAACTTTATAAGGTTGTATCAATGATTAAGTGACAATGCAATTAGAGCTGTTGGCACAGTGCCTGGCACATAGTGAGCAAACAGCAGCTTTTATAAACAAATAGTGGTTGCCCTCACAGTCCAGAATTCACACTGCTATTTGAATTATTTTGTGTTTCCATTTGGAATGAAAACCTAACCACTTAAAGCTGGAAATAAATGCAATTGATTGCAATAGAAGCAAGCTGGATGAAAGCTGAGCAAAGAGGAAGAGTTAAGCCTCTAATAAGTTTTATAAAACTTAAAAAAAGCTTTACATGTTTTTTAGCTTTTGTTATTAAATGGATTAATACATGTGCCTTGCAAATAGTAAGCTTTCTATAAGCAATTGCTAATATCATTTTAAACTATTGTGGAAAGTCACAGCAAACAAAGACTGTGGATGTAATAAATGGAAATAAATGTAGCAACGAAATATCCTTACAGAAAACAAAGAGGGAAAGCACTGACAGACTGTGGATGTTATAAATGGAAATAAATGAAGCAACGAAATCCCTTACACACTTTTTTTTCCTTTTAAATAAAAAGAGGTACCATTTCTTCTTTAGCATATAAACGTGTCTTCAGCTGTCAGTTGTTTGAAGAAACGCGTTCATTACACTACAGCTTGATGTCAGACTTCTTTAACTTAGACCTGTACATGCCCATAGACCTGTCTCTAATTGAGGAGCTTTTGTTCATATATAATCCAAGTCCCTGTTTTGACTGAGTTGTTTTCATTTTCCTTCCTAACAATCGGCTTTGGACATAAGTTTTCTCGACTTTTTCCTCCAACAGTGTTTGAACCGTTACCATCAAGGTTTCTGTTGCAACAAAAATTCGCTCCCCAAATGGTCATTGCATATATTTAGCCACCCACTTCAGAATTTGGTGAGGTCACCGGCCGCGTTAACCGACCTTCCACTAGGGGGCACACGAAATCCAAGCAGCACAGCGTTAAATTGCCGTTCACGTTCAAAAGGACTAGCAGCAGCGTTCGGAAAATCAATTCCTTCTCGAATTAGACCCATCTGGTTACATATTTAATTATAATATATGTTCTGTAATTATTGGATTGCAAGGTAGCGGTGGCGATGAGAAACGAACGTCTCGTTTTCAGGACACCCCCCTCTGAAATCAAACTGGCAAAAATAAAAAGAGAATTCTGGGAAATAACTTAGTAGTTTAAACATTCATGCTTAAAAATAAATAAAGATTTATGAGTCAAGGAAAGGAGTGGGGCGGAAAGCGAAAAAAGTCAAGAGAGGCTCTTCCATCCAGATGGGGTCTGCTTAACAGATCCCAGGCAGAGGCGCAAATGGTTAACATATTGTGTAGAGGGAAACTGCACATGGTCACGTTGGGGGAAGGGAGGCCGCGCCAACATTAGCCGGTAAAACCCACCTTCACGAGTGAGCGTGAATTCGGTCCTCTAGAGATCAAAAGGACTCCTTGGGGCTGTCCTTAACAGCTGCCCAGGTAAGAAAGTGCACGCGAAAGGAATACCGGTGAAAAAGGTATCTGAAGGGTGTATAGCTATACCTAAACTCGCCATATAAATGCACCCATATGTGCATCCACATGTGCATTACCAGGTGTTTTTTGTTTGTTTGTTTTGCGTGTTTTGTTTTGTTTTTGACATTCGCGATTTATTCCTTGTACCATTTGTGAAAATCTGGTGCGGGTCACATTTCTATCACGCGCAAAGCCTGCGCAAACCCGCACGCGGCATGCCCATTTGTCCGCGGGGCCCTCGCCTGTAGGCTGCGCGGACCCATCTGGCGTGCGCGGCTGTGGCGGCGGCGGCTGGATCACGCCGAGTCGATGACAGGATGTAGGGACGGTTGAAACGGCATCTTCTTTTCTTCTTATTTCAGTGATGTCATTGGGCGACGGCAGCTGAGAGCGAGGAGGAGGAGGAGGAGGAGGAGGGGGAGGAGGAGGCGCCCGGGCTGCCGCCGTCGCCGCTGCAGGTTCATGTGCATATAATGAAAAGGCACTTGACAGTCTGCCAAAACGCACGCGAGGGAGAGGGAGCGAAACTGGACCTACTGGATTTCGCAAAGCCAATCGTCATCATCTGCATCTACATGGGGAAGGAGGAGGAGGAGGAGGAGGAGGTGGGATCAGCAGCTCCAGCCTCGGCTGCTCCAATGTGAAACCACGAGCAAAAAAAAGGGGGATCAGAAAAAGCAGCGGAGAGCGAGCGCGGAGGGAGAGGCTGCTCGGTGTGCAGTGTCCCCCCCTTCCTTCCCCCTGCGGATCTCTCCTCCTCCTCTTCGGGCAGCTATGAATTCCGCCGAACAGACCGTTACGTGGCTCATTACCTTGGGGGTGCTGGAGTCGCCCAAAAAAACCATTTCGGACCCGGAGGGCTTCTTGCAGTCGTCTCTGAAAGATGGGGTGGTCCTCTGCAGGCTGCTGGACCGCTTGCTCCCTGGGACCATAGAGAAAGTAAGTGCCATTTCAGCCTGCGCCCGGCTCCCCCGCCCCCCGCCCGGCCGCGCACCCCCAGGCACCAGGCGCACCCCACCCGGAGGCGCAGACACCCACGCGCCCGCTGCCTGCCTGCCGGGTCGCGGACACAAAGCTCTCGAGCCGTGGCCCCCGGCCGCTGAGGCCCGAGATGGGCAGAGAAGTGCAAGGACGCGGGAACCGCCTCGCGCCTTGGCACCTGGGCGACCCGCGCGGCGATGCCCGCCTTCTGCCTCTGCCCAGCGCAAAATGCAACGCTCGGGGAGGAAGCCTACGCACTTTCCTTTGTGCGCGGATCTGCTCTGGAAGTCCTGCTCGCGCCGGCAAGGAGCGTCCGCTTTCCCCCGCGCACAGCGCTCCGCGCCAGGCTGGGAGAACCCGTGTAGCGGGAGCTCGGAGGGCGCCATTGTGTGCAGAGTGCGGAGTGGCGGGCCGGGAGCCGGGCGGGGGGTTCGGGGGCCGCGCGGGAGGGTGGGCGGGGGCCGGGGGCCACTGTACAGGGGAAGGATCCCGGCGACTGGCGCAGCCCCTGCGCCTTCTCCAGGTCGGGTTTCGAAGGTTGAAAGAGTTCTCTACAAAATGAGAAATAGGATTTCTGTTCCGCCCTAATATTAAGTTGCTCCTCGGGTGTCGTGAGGTCTGTCTGCTTAGCTTCTTTTTAGTGACCTAATCAGAAAAGCTTGTTTCAATACCATGCAGTTTTCTTCGATGGCTTTGTTTGGACAAATTTTTTTTGTTGGTGGTGGTACATTAGTTTCATCCTTTTTCTGTTTAAATGACCAATTGCTATGCGTTCTTTAAAGGTGCTTTTTCGTCAATAGCTGAGGGCTGGGTTGTGAAATGATTTACTACTTTCCCAAAGAAAGAATTCCTCATGTATTCCAATCCAAGAGAATTGCAAACACATGGTTAAGAAGCCCTGGTATTTTTCAAGTCTTGTTCAAAATACTAGATTTTATTTTCAGAATCATACCTGATTCTGAACAGAATCCATAGTCCTGGAAACACTGCTTCTCATTACTCTTGACTAGTGGTTTCCCTAGGGCTGAAGTGTGAACTTTGACCTGCATTTCTGTGAGTGATTAAAGTTTGTTTTCATCTCACACAAGCTGACAAAGCATGGGTGAGGGGATATGAAATCTTTTAAAA
Organism: Chaetophractus vellerosus; assembly: GCA_004027955.1. Taxonomy (NCBI): domain Eukaryota; kingdom Metazoa; phylum Chordata; class Mammalia; order Cingulata; family Chlamyphoridae; genus Chaetophractus; species Chaetophractus vellerosus. The sequence goes on from PVKH010042389.1 coordinate 5,477, forward strand.
ACTATATATCCTGGTATTTTAAAAAATATTTCAATTTTGTTCCAAAATTTTTTTGCTAAGATGTAATTTAAGATCAGTCTTTTAAAAAGATTGTTTAAAAAGTATTTAGTATGGAAATTGGAGTACACTGCAATTAGGAAGAACAATTTCATTTTTTTACTGGATTACATTGATTTTGGCCCCTACACACAAAGATAATTTCTTGATAATAAAGTTAGTAAAGCAACTTGAAAAAGTAAAATAGTTTATTCTCAGTCATAAGTTTGCACATGTTCTGGAATTATACATTTTTAAAGGTCAGAAAATATTTAATATGAATTTTTATAATAGTTTTAAGTATTTTTCTTACTTGGAACATGTCTGTGAAAACAGAATCCGTATTTTAGAGTTAATAACCTGCTTGCTTGTCCATGAAAAAAAATACTGCTTGTAAGTGATCCTGATGTCATGATAAAATTATGATTTAAAATGGGAATAAGAAGCAGGGTCTAACTTGAAAGGCTCTCAAAATGCTTTGTTGTCATCTGGATATCAATATTTCTGGTAACAAGACAGATGTTGAAGAGCTTTGAAATAGCACAGTGTTTACCAAAATAGATGTTAATAAAATAGTGCTCCATTTCTAAGAGTGAAGGCTTAAGAAACTTAATATGCTGTGTTGATAAAAACATCAATATCAATGCATATGCTATTTGGCATATTAAAGACACTATATACTGTATCCATTGGTAAACATCAATAATCATTTTCTTTTCAATTCTAGAAAGATTTTCTTAGCAAATGGTAGCAATCCTTTCATCTCTAAAAACAACAAAGGAAGCTATGGATTTTAGTTTAGGAAATAACCCAACTTATTCTAAAACAATAGTCATTTGGACATTTCTTATACTGAAGCTATTATTTTCCTTTTCCCTGAGCCCCAGTGGTTTTAAACTGACTCTATCACATGAAAGTTTAATATCAAAGTAGCAAATTATAGGCACAGCCACTAATTCTCTGTGGTTCAAAGGTAGGTTTTCAGGGTAAAATATTAGCCATTCTTGGCCTCCAAAAAACCCTCAGGTTTCAGAAGAGTTATGAACTTTTCCCAATTCCTAAGAAGAGTTCTTTATTTGAACTCTCCGATGTTTACATGCATGCCAAATAATATATGCCACAAATCATACATGCTGAACAACTTTTACTTGAATGTGGGAATGTGAGCAAGAAGACATTTTTCCTTAAAAAGAAACATTTGGAAACTTAACTGAATATTCATATGGAATTTAAAGGATCTTGACTTTATCCCTGTTTGCCACATGAACACATTAGCAACTAGTTAAGGAAGCAGCCTGTAACAACATTTGCAAATTCAAATTTATAATTAACCATTAGACTGGTGATATGGGTAGAATTTTGAAGAGTTAAGTTGGCTCAGGTTTCTCATGTCTTAAATTAAGAAAAAAATTTCTTAATATGTTTCTTCCATTATGTTCATTTGTTCTGTTTTAGATCTAGCAAAAGGGTGGAGGGAACTAAGATGACACTCGTTTAGTTTCAGATTGATCTACTCATTTTTGAAAATTTTCATGCAAGTTCCCAAAGGGGGAAAGGTGCTGTTCTACTGCTTCTCTTTTAATTGGAAAGTAAGACGGTGAGAAGAGGAAATTATAAACTTTATCCAAACAGTTCAGATAAAAAGACACTTTCAATTATTACCAATAATATGTTTTGTTTGTGTGTGTGTTTTGCTATAGGGGAGGAAAAATGGGGGTTAAAACATCTCCATGTTTTCCAGCAATGGCCAGGACATTGCTGAGCTACCCATTCTTTTCTTTTCCCTCCTTCCTCGTGTGATTAAAAACACACAAAGGCCATAAAATCTAGTGAGCAGCCAACCAGACTTTAGCCCTATTAACACTATTTTCATAAATTAACACTTTAAAGATCCATAGATTATATAGAAAGGGGGTGAAATCAAGATATAGACATTTTAGAGGGTTCAAAATTACCATTAGACTAATGACACATTAAAATAATGAAATCATGAAATGCTATTTTAATTTTCTTTGCAAATGCCACTGATGAAGTCACTTAATTCACTATGAAAAACTCAAGTCTTTGAGAAACTTCATTTCTTTCTCTCTGTGTTCCAGGAGAACAGAATGCACAGAACGTCCCCCATGTAAACCAAGTTATGTGCTCCATAGATGATGCTGAATCAGTATATGCGGAATGTACATGAAAGATACTTCTCTTCTGGTCTTGCTAGATGTTCTCTGTGTGTGTATGTGTGTGTGTATGCATACATGTGTGTAAACTGTTTTAAGGTGTTGAATGTAATAAATTTCAATCAAATCAATTCAGTAAGAACCCTTCTGCCTGCATGGTACTTGAGGCTGTGGGAAACAAAAACACTAATAACTGGTTCTTATGAGTTTTAGTACAAGAGAAACATAAATATGAAATCCAGAACACATATGAGGCAGAATGAAATAAAAAGTCACAATATCAGATACCAATTAAAAGTAACAAAGGAGTTAAGGAGTTAAAGGAGCCCTGCATTTGAGCTCAATCAGACTCTGATGATTTTTCTTAACCCATAAATCTTTACTAATCCTACATGTGGATTAAGATGTGGTTTGTATCTCCCCAAACTATAATCTGGCAGCCCTGTGTGATCTTTCATAGCTTTGCAGAAAACCAGCAAATTCTGATATAACATAGGAAAAAGAAATGCTTTTTTTCTAATCCATTCTCTTTGCCTCGTTTTCTGTAAGTCTTTGGATCCTGGGGTTGGTTAGAGAGTGAGCTGGGAAGAGAAATGAAATATCTGTGGCCCTTGGGCAGAAGATATAATAAGTGCCCAATGGTAGAAATTTGCCTTTTCATTAAGCCCTTTTGTCCCTGAAAGTGTAGTTAGTGATGACAGTGTGGTAATGGTGATGAAATTCTAAGAATGAAACGGATTAGGAAAGCCTGTAGCTATTCAATAAATCACTTATTGATTGGCTGATAAATCACTCATAGAAAAAGTTATAAAAGAGGTTATATGCAGAATATGTTTTCTTTTTAATTAATATTAGACAACTTGTGGGTTTACAAAAAACCATGCATAAAATTCAGGATCCCCATATTATTAACACCTTGAATTGGTGTGATACATTTGTTACAATTGATGGAAGTACATTTTTATAATTGTACTATAACTATAGTCTATGGCTTAATTTAGGGTTCACTGTATTCAGTTCCATGGATGTTTCAAAATTTTTTATTCTATTAACATATATTTAACCTAAAATTTCCCCCTTTTAAACATTCAAATATATAATTCAGTGCTGTTAATTACATTCAGAATGTTGTGATAACATCACCACCATCCATTACCAAAACTTTCCCATTGTCCCAAATAGAAACTGTATATTTTAAGCCTTAACTCCACCTACCCCCACTCTGTCTCCTGGTAACCTATATCAAGATTCTGACTCTGTGAGTTTGCTTATTCTAATGGTTTCATATCAGTGAGATCATACCTAATTTTCCTTTTGTGTTTGAATTGTTTTGCTCAACATGATACCTTCAAGGTTCATCTATGTTCTCACATGTATCAGAACTTCCTTCCTTTTTTACAGCTGAATGATATTCCATTGTGTGTACATACCACATTTTATTTATCCATTCATTGGACACTTGGGTTGCTTCCATCTTTTGGTAATGTGAATAATCAGAATATGTTTTTAAGGAGGATTCTTTAAACTTCACAGACTAAATTATTGATTATACAAAGTTGCTTCTATTTAACCTATTCCAGTTAAGGTCTCATTAATGATCTTGCATTGGGCTTTCAGAATAGTTAATTTTGCAATAATAAACATTTGCTTTTGAAGCATGTGACTTTAAAGTACTATTTCAACCCTCAATCAGTATGATTTTTGTTTTGGGTTTTAGACTCAAAACAAAAGAAGAGGCTAGCGGTAACTACATTTGTTGGCTCATTTGAGAAAAGCAAATAACCTTAAATTCCATTTAAATCAGGGTTATTTAATGTGATTTCTAAAGAGCCAAACTAGAAATGGAGAGCGTTTATTTTGGCATCACCTACATATGCACATACACACACCCCTGACTTAGATTTGGAGAGATAGTTGGGGGAAAGGGGCAGCTAAAAATTAATCTGCCTTTGTGAACTCTCAGAGACTGTGTCCAGTATTTATGCCATCCCGCAACTTCATTTTATTAATATAAGAATCACCCGGGAATCTTCCTGGTCTCATTTCTTTAAGCACTGTCCACTTTTACACATACCCATTTTAAAGAAGAACTATCTGGACACATTTCCTGAGTTGCAGGCATAGCAGTAACTCCTCTATACATAATGTTGCATTTAATTTCCATTTTGCAGATGAGGAAGGTGAGGTCTAAGGTCACCCAGCTAACAAGTGGAGGGGAAAGAATTCAAACCCAAGTCTGTTTACTGCCAATGTTAGAGACCTTTAATGGCAAGGACAAAACTTCTTAGTTGAGCACCTGCTGGATGTCCCCATTTATGCTCAGTTAAGGGAAAGATGACAGTTACTACTTTCAGGAATTTGCAAACCGGTATTAAGGAACGGGAAACAGACAAGAAGCATAAATGACAATACAAAAGAGAATAGGCTTGAGTATTGGAGTGTGTAGTAAAGATTACCGTCCAATGGGGGTGCAAAAGAAAGAGCAGAGACAGAGAGCCGGAGTCTTCAGGGGTTTGCTGGCGGCGGCGGCAGGTTTCACAGGCTTTTTATGAAACCTGAAAACGGCTCTTCCCTGAGTGTGCACATTAAGTCAAAGATGATTGAAAAAAGGAGGCATTGCTCTAAGGGAGTGCTGGCTTCAGTAGGGGTGCTTCCTCCAGAAAGCTCATTTTGCCTTGTTTTAACGAGCGATTCACATCTCCCATTGGAGAAGACCAGTGGTAACTTTGGATATCCTCTAATAAGAAATCAATCTCTCACCGTGGCATCTACGAACTCTTAGCGTGGTTACTGGGGCTTCCTGTTCTGATTCTACTAGGTTTCCATTTATACCAAGATTTAAATGTGTGTGTGTGTGTGTGTATGTAACAAACGTTTAAAAGTACTATATATAATTAATGAATTTTTTCTCCCTTCAGAGGCAACTGGTTATTCTAAAATATAGCAAATGGAGGAAACCACCCAGAATTGGTGGTGGACAGAGTATTTTATTCTTGTTTTGTAGGGGGACATTATTAGCCTTTTGGATTGGAATCGCATGTGAGCTGGCATTTTGCCCATCAGTCTGTCACTGAAGATGGAAGGGCGGCAAATGTCCATAATTCCTGTGTGTGTACAACTCTGACATGCAACACCAAGGGCTGGG
>PVKH010042390.1:0-10830 GCA_004027955.1 Chaetophractus vellerosus
ATGAATGGAAGCAGAAGCCACTCACAAATGGGGCAAAGCCACCTGCGCGGTGACCGATCTCAGCGCGTCGCCGCAATGGGGGGAGACAAAGCGGACAGAGAGGAACGCAAGAATGGACACACAGCAAGAGCAGGCAGGGGGTGGGGTGGGTAATGTAATAAATAAAAAATAAATCTTTAAAAAAAATTTGCTGATGTGGTATATTGCATTAATTGGAACCACCCTTCCAGGAATAACTCACACTTGGTCATGGTGTATAACTCTTTTGATATGCTATTGGATTCTATTTGTAAGTATGTTGTTGAGAATTTTAGCATCTATGTGCATTAGAGAGACTGGCCTGTAATTTTCTTTTCTTGTAGTATATTTATCTGGTTTTGGTATTAGGGTGATGCTGGCTTCAAAAATGTGTTGGGTAATTTTCCCTCCTCTTCAATGTTTTGAAAGAGTTTAAACAAGATTGGTGTTAATTCCTCTAGAAATGCTTTGCCCCTTTTCTTGCCCAACTGGGAAAGAGAACTTGAATACCCCTTTCTGAGAAAGAAGCAGTAAAATCTGTAATGTCAGAGTAATGCCTCTAACAGTTGGGTTAGTCCGCTAGACTTCTCCTTGCATCTTTTGATCCTTTTTATTTCTGTGGGGTCAGTCGTAACTCCCCCACTTTCATTTATGGTTGTATTTTTTTTTTCTTTGCATCTTCTCTCCTTTTTGCTTTGTGAGTCTAGATAAGGGGTTGTCAATTTTATTGACCTTCTCAAAAAATCAGCTTTTGGTTTTGTTAGTTTTTTCTATTGTTTTTTGTTGTTTTTGTTCTCAATTCCATTTATTTCTGCTCTAATGTTTATTGTTTCTTTCCTTCTGCTTGCTTTGGGATCGGTTTGCTGTTCTTCTATTTCCTCCAGATGTTCAGTTAAGTCTTTTATTTTAACTCTTCCTTCATTTATACTACAGGCATTTAGGAATATAAATTTCCCTCTCAACACTTTATTTGCTGTATCCCATAAGTCTTGTTAAGTTGTGTTCTCATTTTCATTCATCTCAATGTATTTACTAATTTCTCTTACAATTTCTTCTCTGACCCACTGATTGCTTGGGAGTATGTTGTTTAGCCTCCACACATTTGCAAATTTTCACCTTTCCTGTCTATTTTTTATTTCCAGCTTCATTCCATTATGATCTGAGAAGGTGCTTTGTGTAATTTCAACCTTTTATATTTATTGAGAGCTGCCTTTGAGACCCAACATGTGGTCTTTCCTGGAGAAAGATCCGTGAGCACTTGAGAATAATGTGTAACCCGCTGACTGGGAGGCAGTGTTCTGTATTTGTCTGTTAGGTCTAGCTCATTTGGTATATTGTTCAAGTCTCTGTTTCCAGGTTGACCTTCTGTTAGTTGTTCTATCCAATGAAGTGAGTGGTATGTTGAAGTCTCTAACTATTGTTGTAGAGATGTCTATTTCTCTTTTCAGTTTTGCTAGAATTTGTCTCATGTATTTTGGGGCACCCTGGTTAGGTACATAGATATTTATGACTGTTATTTCTTCCTGGTGGTTTGTCCCTTTTATTAATATATAATGATCTTCTGTATCTCTTATAACTATTTTTTTTTTTGCATTTAATGTCTGTTTTGTCTGATATTAGTATAGCAACCACTGCTCTTTTTGGCTACTGTTTGCATGGAGTATGTTTTTCCAACCTTTCACTTTCAGCTGGTTTGTATCCCTGGGTCTAAGGTGAGTCTTTTGTAGGCAGCATATGGATGGCTCATGTTGTTTATCCATTATGTCAGCCTATATCTTTTTTTTTAAGATTTATTTTTTTTATTTTTATTACATATCCCCCACTTTCTGCTTGTTCTTGCTGTGTTCATTCTTGCGTTCTTCTGTGTCTGCTTGTCTCCCCCCGGTGCGGCGACCCACGGAGTCAGCTCACTACGCAGTGGCCTGCCTGCTCACAGGGGCTTGCCCTGCTTGCAGGGGTTTGCCCTGCCTGTGGGGGCTTGCCCTGCCCGTGGTGGCTCGCCCTGCCCACGGCGACTTGCCTTCTCAAGGCAGTCTGCCCGCTCGAGGAGGCCCCGGGGACCAAACCCGGCCTCTTATGTGGTAAACCAGCGCCCTACCAATTGGGCTACAGCTGGCCCCCAACCTATATCTTTTGATTGGGGAGTTTAATCCATTCACATTCAATGATATTACTGTAAATGCATTATTTACTTCCATTTTATTCTTTAGTTTTCATATATCATATCTTATTTTCATCTTCTTTTTACTCTTTTGGTTATCCTTTCTGCTAGTTTTGCCTTCTATACTCTCCTCCGACCCTCTCTCCTTACTTTTTCTTTTGGGCTGTATGGCTCCCTTTAATGCTTCCTGCAAAGGTATATTCCTTTTTATATGAACTGTCTTTGTATCTCTTTATTTGTGAATGTTTTAAATTCACCTTCATATTTGAAGGACAATTTTGCTGGATAAAGATTCTCAGCTGGCAATTTTTCTCTTTCAGTATCATAATTGTGTCATACCACCATCTTCTCACCTCCATGGTTTCTGATGAGAAATTTGCACTAAGTCTTACTGGGTGTCCCTTGTATGTGATGGTTTGCTTCTCCCTTGCTGCACTTAGAATTTTCTCTATATCTTTGGTGTTTGACATTCTGAGTAGTATGTGTCTTGGAATAGGTCTATTCGGGTTTATTTTGATTTGAGTATGCTGTACTTCTTGGACATATAAATTCATTTCTTTCATGAGAGTTGGGAAATTTTCAGCCATTATTTCCTCAAATACTCTTTCTGCCCCTTTTCCCTTCTCTTCCTCTTCTGGAACTCCCATGTTGTTATGCTTCAAGTTATCATTCAACTCCCTGAGCCCCTGCTCAATTTTTTCCATTATTTTCTCTCTCAGTTCTTCTCTCTCTTCAGTTTCAGCTGTTCTGTCTTTTGTACTACTTATTCTTTCTTCCATCATTTCATGTCTGCTGTCATAAGCCTGTAATGTGTTTTTTATCTCATCTATTGTGTCTTTCATTCCCATAAGCTCTATTATTTTTCTATTGAGGTTTTCAAATTCTCCTTTGTACTTGCCCAGTGTCTTCTTGATGTCCTTTATCTCTCTAGTCATATTGTCTTTCAACTTGTTGACTTGATTTAAGAGATTTGCATGAACCTCTTTGATTAGTTTTCTCAAATCCTGTGTCTCATCTGGGGCTTTGATATATTCCTTTACTTGGGCCATTTCTTCCATTTTCTTACTATGGTTTGTAATTATTATTATTTTTTTTTGTAATTTTTTGCTGATATGTAGACACCTGATTATGATGGTGAGTTTACTCGGATGTTCAATTTCTCTCTCTTGCATAGGGATTTAGTGGTGGGAGGCTGGTTACTATCATTCTTGGATCTTGGTTAAACCTGTTCTAGGTTTTTAAGATTGCCCCTGTTTAGTTGCTCAAGTCCAGCCACGGACCCAGCAATGGGTTGCAGAGCTGCTTCCAAGGGACTTGGGGAGGGAAGTTGTAAAGACCTGAAACAACCTCTCATTTATTTAATTTCCTCACATGCAGTTCCTTGATCAGCCACAAGATGGCACTCTTCAGCAGCCCTCTAGGTTCAAAGCATGGTGGGAGTGTGTTGGCTGCAACACTGACTGCAACAACGTGACATAGGATCCCACCTCAAGGCTATTCAGAGCCCTGCAGATCAAACTTTCTCAGAGGCTGTTCTCCAACCTTTGCTGGCAGCCCCCTCCCTTTTCCTGTGGCTGTTCTCCAACCTTTTCCTGTGGCCCCCTCTGTCTGTAGCCACTGGCCAGAGGCCAGAGAATTCAAAGCTGTCTACCCTGATGATGGGGGGAAGGGTGCCAGCAACTGCAGCTTTTACTCACAGTTTTCCCGTCGAGATTCTTTTCATTTGCCTCTTTCTCTTCTGGGTGGTGTCCAGCTTTCCCCTGGTGTCCTAAACCCTAGAACATTTTTTTCCAGGCCGTTTCTGCCTATCCTTTAGCTATTTTTGTGGGAGAGAAGTGAGTCCTGTGTCTCTCTCTGGGTTTTTTAAATTGAGCATCAGCAAAGTCACATGGTTATTGGGGTATAAGAGAGAAGGGCATTAAAGGAGGAAGACTTAGTGCCCAGGTATCCCTAAATATTATCACTATCCCAAATTTTCAATATCCCATAAACTCAGTTTCCCACAGTGTAGCTGCTAGTGCCATTTTGTCCAATAGCTGTATTTTCTCTAATAGGCCATTTAAAAATGGTTACATACTGAAGAAAAATTGTCCCAATGCCTAAACTACTCCTCTTGGGTGAAGTGAACACTAAATGCCAACCAAAACCCTTGTATTAAGACTAATGACCAAACTACTTGGTGTTATATAAATATCTGCTTCTCCTACTAGATAAAGATCCTCATGGAAAGACCTATCTTTATATCTCTCTTTTCCCCTAGTGCCCAGCAGAATGTTTACAGGTATTACATTTTCATAAACAATAAACTCTGGATTCAATTTAATTGAAATCCCACCTAAATCTTAGTAGAGATCGGAGACATTTCTGAATAAACACGTGGTGGTGTTTCCCTCCTTTTGGGGGACTCTATTTCTGTCCTAAACAATACCTTGGTAGTTTGAAATAGTTGATGAAACTTCTTAAAATTCTCTTTTTAACCACTAAAATATTGTTTCAGTATGATTAATATTATGATATTTAACTGCTTTTTGTATCTTGTCTAATAGGCTAAAAAATTTGCAACTTATGTAGTTGCTGCTGGACTTCAGTATGGAGTGGAAGGAGGCATCTTACATACGTTTATTAAGGTTTGCCTTTTCAGTGACTATGCTGATTTTTTTTAAAAGTCTCTTACAGTAAGATTATACAATTTGAAGGCATTTCTGATTGCTTGAAGATATGGCTAGTGTTTTAGTTTGCTAAAGGTTGCCAGTGCAAAATGCCAGAAACGGGATAGCTTTTATCATGGGAATTTATTAAGGTAAAATCTTACAGTTCTGTGGCTATGAAAATGTCTAAAGCAAGACAACCTCAGAGATGCTGTCTCACCACAGGTTGGCTGCTGGCGACCTTGGACTTCTGCCACATGGCAAGGCACAATGGCAGCCAGTCTCTGCCAAGGTCTCTGCCTTCCCCTCCAGGCTCACTTTCACCCTGAGCTCAACTGTGGGCAATCAGGCATATGGCTTGTCTCTTCCCTCTCCTCTGGGGTTCATTGCTTCAGCTTCAGGCTGCACTATTGATTCAAGCCTCCAGTCTCTCTCTCAGCCTCTCAGTAAGCAGAGACATTAGTTAGGAGGGTAGTGCTTAGACCCTGGATAGAAATGGTGGAACTGGTGAAAATTGTTTGGATTTTGTATATATTTTGAAGGTATAGTCAATAGAGTTTGTTTAATGCTTGGATGTAAGGGGAAAGAAAGAAAGTAGAGGATGACTGAAGATTTTGCTCTAAGTAACTGGAAGGATCGGGTTGCCATTTATTAAGATGGGAAAGACTGACGATGGAGTAGGTTAGAGAGTGATATGCCATTGGAAGATCAGGAACTCAGTTTTGGGCATGTTAAGTTTTGAAATGACTGTCATCCAAGTATCATTGCAGAGTAGGTAGTTGGGCATGTGAGTGTAGAGATCCTGGGGGGTTGGGTCAGCATTAGAGAGATAATTTGGGGGGACACTAGTATATGTATGAAGTTTAAAGCCATGGGACAGTATGAAAGCACCTAGAGAATAAATAGGGAGAGTAGAAGAGGTCTGAGGGCTGAGCCTTGGAACACTCCAATATTTGGAGATTATAGGGAAATGGGAGGGAATCAGCAAAAGAGGCTCAGAAGGGGTGATAAGAAAGGGAAACAAGTGAAAGTGAAAGAAATGTTTCTAAAAAGAGAGAGCGACCAACTGTGTCAAATACTGCAGATAGATTTAACAAGATAATAAGATAATTGGCCTTTTTTTTTTTTTTTGGAGTGGTAGGACAAAAGCCTGGTATAAGTAGGTTCAAGAAAGAATGGGAGAAGAAGAATTGGAGGTAGTGAAAATAGAGAATTATTTCAAGGAATTTTGCTGTAAGAGGGGTCAGAGAAAGAAGGCAGGAGTTAGAGGAAGAAGTGTAGTCAGAGAGTTGGTTGTTCTGATTTTTTAATAAGAGATATGACAACAGAAGAAGATAAGCTAAAGAAAACCCTTTCTAATTGTCCAATCTCAGCTGTCCTTCATCTACATGATCATTGCATGTTGGCATTCTCAGGCCTCTGTCTTAGACCCTCTTGTCATCTCCCTCTCTACTCTGTCCCTGGGTTGGTCTGTTCATTCCCAGGACTGATGCTAATGACTCCCAAACCTAAGAGCTTGGCTTCCTCTCCTAAGTTCTAGCTCTGTAGACCCAACTACCTACTTAGTACCTTGACTTGGATGTCTTCCACAAATCTAAGCTATTCCCATCATCATCCCCCAAACCTACTTCTTTTCCAGGGGCCCATCTCAGAAAATGGGACCATCCTGCATCCTGCTGCACAGCTAAAACCCAACTCTTCCCTCTTTCTTATCCATCATAAATTCCCCAAGTCCTATGGCATCAACTTCCTCAATATCTCCCTTCTCTCCAGCCCCACTCCCCCACTCCCCACCCCCAGACTAGGCTAAACTATCTCTAGCTTACACAACTGTCACAGCTTCCATCTCCCCACTTACAGTCTTCTCATCATCCCTCCACAAGGCAACAAAAGCAAATCTGATGGTGCCACTTCACTGCTTAAAACCCTTAAATAGCTCCCCAAAGTCCAAAATATCTTACAAGACCTAGTAATCTGCTGTGGCCCCCCACTCCTACCTCCTTTACTCTTAAAAAGCAATTATAAATAACCTAGTGCTAAACAGTACTTAGCATGTTACTGAAATACTGAATGTAGTGAAAAGACAAGGATTTGGACTCTAGAGATTGGAGCTCAAGTCCAGGCTCAGCACCTCACCAGCAGAGTAACCTTCTGCAAGATACTTTATCTCCTGAGAATTCATCTAAGAACTGATGATAATTACAGTAATTTTGTGAGAATGCAGGACACCCTGCACGTGACAGCATTTTCTCTCTCTCTAGATAACATGCAGATTAATCTTGAAGATAGCTGATTTGATTATAGATTTCTTTAAAAGCATTTCGGTCCTGAGGCTACATTTATTTATCTCAATAGGATTTGACTGGCTGCAAGATCTTATTAGGACAGACATAAGACATCTCCTAGAACAGACTGCAGACTGCTGTAGCAGATAGGGATGCCTCCGACTATGGGCTTTAATAGTCATACACTTGGAATTGGAGGGAAAATGCTTTTGCTTTTCTTTCTTTTCAGACAGCTTGGTTGGGAGAGGTGCCTGCGTTACCGGTTTATGGCGACGGAACAAATGTGGTTCCCACAATTCACGTTCTTGATTTGGCAGGGTAAGCATTTTCACAGAGCTCCGACTTTCCTACAATTAATGGAGCAATATGTTGGCTTCTTTATAAGCTAGCATTTATTGAGCACCACCTGGCCACTGTGCTGAGGCCCTCACATGGCTTACTGCCTTTATTCCTCAGGACAGCCCTCTGCAGAGGTGCTGTGTTATCTCCATCTTACAGCCCAGGAAATAGCTCCATGCCTCTGATGACAAGGTCAGGTTTACCTCTAAAAACTTTATCAGATGAATAATATGCCCTCCAATTTTAGAAAGGAATCGAACTTGGTGTGTGCTTTCTGGGGACACAGTTGCTTATTCCTACGTCCCATGTGAGATTGATATGTCCAGCCAATGAACTTAAATTCAGGAAATCAGATGGCAAACTCTCAACCTGAAGCTTTCTTTTGGTGGCATTTATAGGTAAAGTTGGCATACGTTTTTTACAATCACAACACATCCCGACCGCATGACCCAGAAAGGTCCAGAGACCCATCTTCTTTGAAGAACCTGACTTAGACCCTAGGCCAATGAAGTCGTTCACTTTATTTGTGGCTCATCAGCTGTACATTTCAAGTCCTGGAGGCTTTATTCTACCACCCCACGGTTCATTTCCCAGAAGGAAGCAGTTTCTGTACTTTGTGGAGGTTCTGGTTTCCAGATTCCTAAACCCCCACCCCTATCCCACCCCCATCCACTGGCCACTAATAAGCTACCCAGACAGCCTTGCAACCCCAGGTGGATTTAACGATGAAACAATGAAGCTTAAGCACCAGAGCTCCTCCCCTGCATGGGCTCCTTCCAAACTCCTTCGCCTAATTTTTATTATTTTTCTTATAAAAGGATCCTCTGACTCGCTAAGCTTCAGAACCCACAAAACTTAGATCTGCTCCAGCCAACAATAATCCTGGACAGAGAGGTGGTTGTGATGTACCCTTCTTTTCTGCAGAGATTTTATGTCATTGTATCATCAGGTTTTTCAGAAGTAAAAGAGTCTTTTACATTATTAAAACAAATTACTTAGCATTAGTAATCTTACTTCCAAGCAGGTAAATTAGAGAATGAAATTATTCTCATTACAGAAGTATCCAGGCCCCCTTTAAGTAACATTCTTTTCCTATAGGCTTCTTTGATGATTGTCAAATATTTTACAAGGGAAGGAGCTAAAAGCTGGAGTATTCTGAGAAATTAATATAAAACAAATGTGAAATGGACACTTAGGAGTGTGCATTTGCTTTATTTTCATTTTACAGAAGGTGAAGTTAAAATGGAAGCAGAACTGACAAGTCATTGTGATTGAATTCTATTCACTATTGTTTCTCTCTGAAATTCCTTCATGTGTGACACTTACTAGTTGTGTGACTTTGGGAAAGTTGCTTAACCTCTCTGTGTCCAATTTTCTCATTTGTAAAAAGGGGATAATAATAGTACCTACCTAATGAGGTTGTGGGGAGGATTAAGTGTGGTACCATCTGTAAGCCCTTAGTACAGTCCCGGCAGTGTTAAGTCCGGTTGGATCCTTATTATTTGTGCATTCTGTATTTGCGATTTTGCCCACTCACTAAAATTTAATGGTAAAATTCAAGATCAATATTCAAGATGCTTTCATCAATCATTTGTGAACATGTGCAGAGTAGCAGAAAATCAGACTCACTCAACATGTGCCTTCTCAGCTGAGGTTGAACCAGGCATCACGTGGCCTTCTTGTCCTTTTTACAGTATATTTAGTGCTACATTTTTTGTATTTTTGTGCCTTTTGTTGACATTTTGTTATTTAAAATGGCCCCAAGTGTGGTACTGAAATGCTGTCTAGTGTTCCTAAGTTCAAGAAGGCTGTCGTGTGCCTTATGGAGAAAAGAAGCTTCATTAAGGCACAAGGTATAGTGGTGTTGGCTGTGAACAGAAACACTCATAAAACAAGTTCATGTATTGACTGGTTGATGAAATTGTGGTGACCAGAGGCTCACTGGGCTCTAACCCTGTAGTTCCCCTAGGAGTGTTTGTGGTGTTTGTGGTGACTGTTTAGAACATTAACTACTGCAAATAATGAGAATCAACTATACTCAGAAATGTTGGGAGTCATGAATTCAGAACTGGCAATCTTGGGCTCAGTACCTGAGCTGCCATTAGCACTACTGGACTCCCTCTAGAAGGTCACAGCTTCTCTGAATCTTACTTTGTAAAACACCTACCCCAAAGCATAGTTGTGAGACTTAAATGAGCAGCTGGGTAGTCAGGGACTTCATAAACTGAAGGGCTGTAGGTGTCAAATGTTGGGTGTAGTATAATAGAAAGAAGATGGGATCCAGGGCCAGCTGAATTAGGTTTCAAATCTTGGCTCTTCTACTTTCCCGAGAGCTATTCAACCTGGGAAATACCATTCAACTCTTGGATAACAATTCCAACCCTCACCTTTTTGGAAATAAAGTCAGATAACCTATTTAAGCACCAAACACCATACCTGGCCTGTGGGGGGTGGTGTTCTGTGAAAAAATTCTCTTTTCCTTTTTCCCTCTGGGGTTTACTTAACCTGTTGATTTTCAGAGTGATACAAAACATCATAGACCATGTGCCAAAGCTTCACTACCTGGTTGCTGTAGATGAGTCCGTTCATACCCTAGAAGACATCGTCAAGGTATAGTCATTTCATCTTTTATTTTAATATAATTTCTTACTTGTATTTCTTAAAGTATGGTTACAAAAGCAAGTGTGCTTTTTAATAATATATATTTTAATTACAGAAGTTGTGCTAATAAGACTGGGAACTCATAAAATAGAATGTACTTAAAGTCAAGCTCACTTTCAAAAATATTGAAATTATGTAATGTATCTTCTCCTACAACAATGAAATGAAGCTAGAAATCAATGACAGAGGGAGAAATGAAAAATTCACAGATGTGAAGAAGTTAAATAATGCACTCTTAAACAAACCAATGGGTCAAAGAAGAAATTACAAGAGAAATTAGGAAACATCAGGAGGAAAACGAAAATGAAAACATAACATACCAAACTTATGGGATACAGTAAAGTCATGACTGAGAGAGAAATGTATACCTCTAAATACTTACATTGAAAAAAAGAAGAAAGATTTCAAATCAGAGACCTAACCTCATACCTGGGGGATCTAGACAAAGAAGAGCATACTAAACTGAAAGTGAGCAGAAGGAAAGAAATAGCAAATATTAGGGCATTAAATGAAATAGAGAATAAAAAAGCAACAGAGAGGGAACCGGCTATAGCTCAATTGGAAGGGCTCCGGTTTACCACATGGGAGGCCCCAGGTTCAGTTCCTGGGGCCTCCTCGAGCAGGCAGACCGCCTCGAGAAGGCAAGCCGCCGTGGGCAGGGCAAGCCACCACAGGCAGGACAAGCCGCTGCGAGCAAGGGCAAGCTGCTGCGAGCAGG
>PVKH010042391.1:0-10830 GCA_004027955.1 Chaetophractus vellerosus
TGGTCATGAACATTTCTTCCTTGTTTTGTTATAAGTATGTTTGTATATGTATATAAAACCAATATCTTTGTTTTCTTCCCTATCCTTTCCTCTTATCCTATGACATAAGTTGTATTAGTTTCATGTCATAGTATTTAAGGATGTCAAGTTTGAGAGTGACTATTACCCAAGAAATTGCACTCTATTCTGGAAGGATTTAGTGCGTTTCTGGTTGTAAGCAGGATAGCTGAGTACTGTTAGGCAGGAAAAAAAAAACTCAAAACACATATATACGTTTTATTTAGAGGTTAAGTATGGTTAAGGTGATGTGTATGACTGCCAAGTTGACAAGGGGTGGACTGTGAAGGTTAGGCTAATGTGTCAATTTGGCCAGGTAATGGTGCCCAATTGTGTGGTCAAGCAAGCACTGGGCTAACTGTAATACAAAGGCATTTCATGGACTTTAATCATCAATGAGTTCATTATATAGATGGCTGGTTACATCTACAATCAACTGAGGAGACTACTATTGACAATGAGTGATGTCTTATCCAATCAGTTGAAAGACTTAAAAGGGGAAGTGATTTCAGCATTCAGGGAGAGAATTCCCATCTCTACTTCAGACAGCCAGCATCTCCTGGGGAATTCATCGAGGACCTTCATCAGAGCCCCTGGTTTGCAATGTGCCCTCTGGAATTTGGACTTATGCATCCCCATGGTCACATGAGACAATTTTATAAAATCTCATACTATTTACTTTGTATCTCCTGTCGATTCTGTTTCCCTAAAGAACCCTAATACAGGAATATATAGACAGTGCCTTAAAAAAGAAAACAGGCCAAGCCTTCAATCTTAATGCTTATACTTAATGAACCTTATTACTGAAAAAAATGAAACTAAGCCTAATTATAATTAACACCTAAGAGTTACCATGAGAAAACCACCTTGTTGGTCAAACGTGGCCTCTCTCTAAGCCAAACTCAACAAATAAACTTACTACCTTCCCCCAACTCCCAATGTGAGACATGACTCCTGGGGATGAGCCTCCCTGGCACTGAGAGCTTATTACCAAGCACCAACCAGCAATGCATTTGGCCTTGACCAAAAGGGGGAAAGATTAAATAAATAAGAGATTTTATGGCTAACAGATTTCAAAGTGAACTGGGGGGTCACTCTGGAGGTTACATTTATGCAGGTCTCAGGCAGATTTCACTAACTGTCATAGTAAACAAAACCTCAAACAAACCTCAAACAAAAGTGCTCCCAAAGGTTCCAGGGACATCTGGACACTGTAGGCAAGGCACACAGCCTCATGAAATCAACACCCCCTCAGTGGGTCCTATTTGGGAATATATGATAATCTATCTCTGCAACAGTTATACTCATTTATAATTTCCCTACTCACGATTCTTCCACTTTTATTTGAACCTATTATCACCATACTCATTAAATATATGTCTCAGAGACTTGAATCCATGGAATATTCATATGTCAGTTGAGCTCTGAATCCCAGCAGAGTTGCAGCCACCTCCTCCTACTCTCCAATTCTTTGGGCCCAGGACAACAAAATGATGATGGGCAAGTCCCACCCCCAAAAAACAATTGCAAGCAAAGCAGTTCCTTCCATTAGTCCCATAATATCTAAGCCCCCCTCAATCCGAAGCAGAGTGGACATCATCTCAAATTCCTCAAGATTGAGTAATGAACAAACATAAGGGTGGGGGATGAGTATAACCACAGACAAAGTAGACTTTGTTATTGTAGTTCTTATCATATTGTAATGGAAGAACTTGTAACATTGATATAAAGATCATTACCGGGGGTTCAGAGGGGAGTGGGAAGGATGAATAGGTGGAACACAGGGCATTTTTAGGGCATTGGAATTGTTTTGTATGATACTACAATGATGGATACATGACATTATATGTTTGTCAAAACCTATAAAACTGTACAATGCAAAGTGTAAACCATAATGTAAAATACAGACCTTGGATTGTATCAGTGCTTCAATACTGGGTCATCAATTATAACAAATGTGCCACACTAATGTAAGGTATCAATAATAGGGAAAAATGTGTTTTGGGGGGGTTATTTGGGAATCCCTTTATTTTGATGTAACTTTTCTGTAATCTAAAGCTTCTCAAAAAATAAAGTTTATTATTACCAAAAAAAAAAAAAAAGACACCAGACATCTTAGATAGCACCATTACCATCACTGCTATTGACCACATCTAACTAACTACCAAGCACTCTTAGGGTTTTCTCTTGAACATATTTCTAAATATGCAGCCATTCTTTCCCATGTCCATGGCCACTGTCCTGGCTTAGACTTCACCTATTTGAAAAGCCACTTCCTAGTTTTCGTAACTCTAATTTTACCCTCTACAGACCAACTCTCTGTAGCAAAACACTTGTCCCAACTTAAAGAATCTTCTGTCAACAAAGAGATCTTATCACTCCCTTGTTTAAAACTTTTAGTGAGTTCCAATGCCCATCAGATGAAATCTAAATGACTTTTTCCATGTTATACAAGGGCCTTTGTGTTCTGAGCCTTCTTTACATATATGCCCAGCCTTATCTGCCACAATTGCCGCTCTGGGATAATATGCTGCAGTAATGTTAAACTAGTTGTGTTCCCTAAATGTGTATATTCCGCTACTTATTATGCCTTTATCCTTACTGTTCCCACTGTTTGGAAAAATCTTTCCACAGATTGTCAATCAAGACAATTTTTACTAGTCCAAGCCTCAGTTCAGTCTCAGTCTTACTAAATAAAGTTTTCTCTTGATTCCACCTAGTAGACTTCACCCCACCTTCTACCACATCCCCACCATGAAAAAGGAAAGAAGGGAGGGAGGGAGGGAACAGAAAGAAAAAAAGGAAATGAACTGGAAAGGAAACAGAGGAAAGAGAAGAAAGAAACACATAACCCAAAACAAAAGGCACTGCCATAACGGAAGTAATTATTTACATGTCAATTTTTCTACAATATTGAGTAATAACCACGAAATAAAATTGCATCCCATATCATGAATACAGTTCCTAGACAGAGTTGATGCTCAATAAATATCTGTCAAATGAAAGAAGTTTGATTTCAGATATGGCTAATTTAGTAGGATACTCAATTGAGACTAACAGGCTACTAGAGATATGAGATCAGCACTTAGGGAAAGGGGCAGAACTGGAGGTATGCATATTGGAATTAGCCACATATAAGGAAGCTGTGAGAATGAAATAGTCACAGGAGAAAAAGCATTCAAGACCCAAGGGCTGAAATTTCTGGACTACAAAAAATTTAGAGGAATAGAGAAAGGAGCAGGAGATACCAGCTAAAGAGGAATCAAATGAAAAAGGAATCGTGAGATATTACAGAAAATGACCTAACATAGAGGTCTGTACACAGGGGCAGGAGAACTTCCAGGAGGGGTTAAACCTATCAAGTGCCAGATATTGCTAAGATTAAAGAAAATAAAATTCAAAAGAACTGACTGCATTTCATAACAAGAATCTTAATGAGGGCCTCTGCTATCCAAAAGAGCAGGGGTGAAAATAAGTTTGAAAGCGGTTAAGTAACAAGTGAGCAGTAAGGAAAAAGGAACTGATTCCTATACACTGGTGTAAGAGAATTTTTTTCTGAGAATTAGAAACAGCTCCAAGAATAAAATCACTCATCTCAGCAGGAAAAATAATACAAAACTCAAACTAATAAAAGCCAGAAGCAGCATCTTCTTAAACAAACCTTTGTCAGTAACACAGAATATAGAAAAAGCAATACTCCAAATTTGTTTCCCCACATTGAATACTGGTCCAAGACAGCATCTTTTAATTCTGACAAACTTCCAAATGATCTTTTTCTGGGGAGAAAAACAATTAAGTATTATTAGGTATTAGTAACATGAGAAGATGGACTACATCATAATTTGGGAAAATTTTCTAATTGTCTTATACATTAAAACATATACATACATGAGATTTTTGTAAGTATCTAAAATTTTTTAATACAAATTTAGCCATTAAAAGCTCTAGCTGACAACTGTTATGTGATTAATATACCATTAAGATAGAACGCCTACTTGGCAGGGAACATCATCTCTTATGTGAACTGTGTGGTATCAATAATTCTTTAATAATATGCAGTTGTTTAGAGAATACAGTGCTCCTTTTTTAAGCAGCAAATAAGAACAAATCACGAAAATGTGATTTTTAAAATAAAGCCTGAAAATCATTTACTATCTGAATGCCAAAGATAAGGCATAGATTTGTGGCTTCTTTCAGAAAAATTAATGTTAAATTATAATCAGCATAGATATTTTTACCTTTTATTTTGTAATAAAAAGTTTAAATGCTCTAATGAAAATATGGGCAATTATAATGAAAACTATAGAATGCTTACTTTAGCAAATAAGAAAAAATTACAATTCTAATCTTCATCCCACTAGAAATCTTTGTATTTACCCAGTGCGAAACATTAAGCAACAATGATTTTTATCATTGTAATGTTGAAAAAGCATTTAATTTTTTTAATGTGTATTTAGATAATTTAGGAAGCAGAATAATTTGAGTGCATATTTACAAAATTTTTTTTTAAACTTGATAAATTAATCCTCAAAGCAATGGATTTAAAATTCAGGTTCAAGCAGTAGAGTATTAAACAAATCCACATGCCTTTCCACAGTATGATCAGACTTAAAATGGCAGTGTGTTCACAAGGTAAGTATTTTAAATGTTCCAATGTTACTTACTGAATTAATGCATGAAATCGCTCAAAGCCAAGCTCTTCGACAGCCAAGGCAGCTATACATAAAAGACACTTTTCAGCACTACACACAGCAAATAAATGACACAAGATACACATAACATAGCAGGCTGTAAATACTTTCAAGCAATCAAAAATTTCCCTATTTTCTTACTCCCTTAAAATTCTCAGTTTATTTTCAACTTTATTTTAACACGAATTTACATTTCAACATCTTAGTTACCATGATCATAACTAAAATGGATATAACACTGAGAATGTAGAAGGGTTATTAAGTAAAAACAGTCCTTAGTTCAGTTATGTTAGGATAGCTTAAACAATATGAAAAATTATTAGCAATCATAGTGCTTCACACATCATTGTAATGTGCCCTGCACTTTAAAATAATGTTTCAATTTATAGATGAAAGTAAAATCATAATAGCTAATCTTTCTCCTCTTTAATGTTAAATCTTTAATGCTCAGTTATTCGACAAAAGTGTATACAAAGGCATAGCATTTTGAAACTACACAGGTTCAAGGACTACTTTAAGTTTGTTTCCTCATTTAGTCATATAACTATTGAGAAGTTTTGGTAACTCATTTAGATTATTTGTATAAACCCCAACAATGATATATAAAGGAATCAAAGGAAATCACAGAAAGCACTGTAATCAAAGATGATGTTTACTTAGCCCTTTATTCGGTGCCAGACCCTTCTTAACATGCTGTACAGGTCTCACCTCATTTCATCCTAAGAACAATCCTATTATCCCCATTTACAGAGGAGGAAGCAGAGGGTCAGAGAAGCATCCTCCCAATAGCTGACAGCAATACATAGCAGAGTGGAAATATGAACACAGACACTCTGGGCTCCACCCAAGGCCAATTCTTTAAAGATATCATATATACATCAAACTGCCTACTGTAATTCATCACAATAAACAAGGTCACATACTATTGTCTAATGTATAGAAAAAAATTAATAAAAGTTATTCATATTACTGCAGATGTATGAAATAAATGTCCCACTCAAATATTTTAGACAATTTTAGTACTCTTAAATATAGATTGTCACTAGATTTAAGGGAATGAATATATAATGAATTTTAAATTAAAATTTTAATTTATAATTTAAAGTGTCATATTATGCTAGCTTTTAAAACATCATTTTAATTTTCAAAGGTTTCAAATTACTTTTTAAAATCTTTGTAAGTCCAAATGAACTCGTTTAAGCAATCATTTGAAATATGTGGGAAACAAACTGAAATTGAACCTGAGTATTCACTCCTTCAATCAAGTGTGCATTACCAACAAGCCAAAACCATACACATCACAGAAGCCAATGAAATTAATATCTGAACAGAATGCAATATTAATGAGGGAGAAAACACTTCACATTTGAAAATTCAGGATAAAATAAAAATTCTACATAATCTTTTCCAAATTGTACTAACTGTTCTGCAGTGCTTGATTATACCAATAATTTTCCTGGGCGCACACTATGAAAACTGACATAAAGATAGTAATTTAGAGAAAAAGGCAGGCAAAATAAAAAGCTTAGCAGGCAGGGATGATGGGGGAAAAAAAAAGAAAAGGAATGAAACTGGGAATAAAGGAAAGAACAAGGAAAAGAGATAGTTATATGGAACAAAAATTTTTAGCATAAGTTCAGTTCATTTGTCAACATCTAAGGTAAATTCTTGAATTTTCAGTTAAAACTTTTAAAATTTATATAATATTAAAATATATTTAAAATAGGTTTATTTCATGTTAACTTTTAAAACGAGATACAAAATAAACTGGAAAATTACTAAAATATGGTTTTTGGAAGGGAATGCGACATAATATGCCCATCTAAATCAATTAACGAAGTCCAAATTTAAATCATTATGCGGCCCCTTGAGCCAGAGCCATTTAACCTACTAGTTCGAAAACGTGCATTATATTCCATAGTAAGCACACAGTAACTACCGAGATACTAACGTAAAATGTTACTAAAAAGATCTTACTATTTTCTCACATATAAACAGACTGGCTTTAAGCACATATTCTTTAACATGCCTTGTAAGAGAATTCAACTGCTCCTCTCTCAGAATTAATATCCCAAATGAAACTATGGAACATGCTTGCATGCAACCCAGTAAAACCTGGAAAATATTTAAAAGCCAATCTTAATGACATTTATGATTACCATCCTTATGATCATTTTCCACTAATTTTCTTCAACTGTCATTATCAACTCTGAAAATACATTAGATTCTTTCTGAAAGGCTATGATTGAAAGGCCTTGTGATGGATTAAAGCTGTATGGACCCCAGAAAAATCATGTTCTTAAAGCTAATCTACTCCTGTGGGTGTTAACCTATTATAAGTAGGACCTTTTGGTTATTTCCATTAAGGCATGGCCCAGGATGGGTCTTAATATTCTTACTGGAATCCTTTATAAATGGGATAAATATGGGGGGGGGGAGTGGGAGAGAGGGAGAAGAAAAACACAGAAGCAAGAAACTCAAAGCAATAAAACCCAGAAGAGAAGGGAGAAAGACCAGCAGACTGCCATATGCCTTGCCGTGTGGCGGAGGAGTCCAGGATCACTGGCAGCCGGTCTTCACAGTGAAAGCATTGCCTGATGATGCCTTGATTTGGACAATTTTCTCAGCCTTGAAAGTGTAAGCTTTTCAACTAATAAATCCCCGCTGTAAAGGTCAACCCATGTCTAGTATATTGCTTTTGGCAGCCTAGCAGACTAAAGCAGCTATCAGGAATGGGGTGCTGCAATTGCAAACAAAAATGTGGGAATGGCTTTACAAATGGGTAAGAGGAAGATTCTAGAAAAATTGTGAGATGCTTGACAGAAAAGGCCAAGATTGTTTTGCATATACTGTTGGTAGAAATGTAGATGCTAAAGGTACTTCTGACGGGACCTTAGACAGAAATGAAGAAGAAACGCAACCCTTATTTTAAAGTGGCAGAGAATTTGGCAAAATTGGTTGCTGATGTCAGATGGAAGGTAGATTTGAAAGTGATGAGTTGGATATTTAGCTGAGGATATTTTCCAAACTAAATGTGGAAAGTGAGGCCTGGCTTTTCCTTGCAGTTTGTAGTAAAATGCGAGAGGAAAGGGATACGCTGAGAACTCAACTCCAGGGTTCAAAGAAACCAGAAATTGATGGTTTGGGAAATTCTGAGCTTTCAGGAAACAAGTCCCCAGAGAACAGTACCCCATGTGAGGATTTAACTGACCATGGAACCAGTCAGTCACTTCAGTTAAAGTCAGGATTGGAAATGCAGTTATCCAGGAAGGATATGTGGAAAAACCTGCTGTCTGATGGTTGGGACTTCTATGAACTGCATGTAAAACCAACAAGCTTTTTGTGAGATCTGTATGAATGGAACCACTGCCAGCCTGGACTAAAAGGGACAGAAAAGAGACACACTGAAGGAAAAATGACTTTAAAGGCAAAACCATGGAAACTGAGGTCTAGACAGAAGACTTCTTCTCAGGCCAGGAGAGCAAGTCCACCCATGTGTTTGGAAAGGATGAGTATGCCCTGTATGCCCCAGAGCTTGGAGAGGGCAGGCCTTCTGCCCAGTTGTTCAGGAAGAGTGTTACCACCCCAGGTTTGTCAGATGCCTGGGGGATTGCAGAGAGGCTGGCTGCCACAGAGATGCTTGAGGAGAGTGCAGCCTAGAGTCTGGTTGCCACCCCAATTCTTGAAGAGGGTGGAGTCGAGAACCTGGCCATCACTCCAATGCTTAGAGATGCTGGATCCTTCAGCCAGGTTTTGGGAGGAGCATGGTTACTGCGCAAGCCATTGGAAAAGGTGGGGTTGCTGTTCCATCAAGCCCCAAAGACAAAGCATTGTTCTATCGATGACTCTCAGACCTTGAAATCTAATAGAGTACGCCATGCAGAGTTTTGGAATTGTTTGGGACCCATGACCCCTGTTTTCCTTCCAATTTCTCCTATTGGGAACGGGACTGTTTATCCTTTGACTGTCCCTTCATTGTATAGTGGAAGCAGGTAACTTATTCTCCTAAGTTTCATAGGTCCACAGACAGAGGGGAATTGTGCCCCAAGACAGACCACATTTATAATTGATTTTGATGAGACTCTGTACTTAATATTGTTACAGAAGTAATTTAAGGCTGTTGGAATATTGCAATGGAATGAATGTACTTTGCATATGGAAAGAACATGTCTTTTTGGGGTCTAGAGGGTGGACTGTGATGGTTTGAAGCTTCACAGGCCCCAGAAAAATCATGTTCTTAAACTAATCCAACATTATGCTGGTGTAAACCGATCTTAAAGCAGGACCTTCTGAGTAGGTTACTTTGGCCCAGGGTGGGTCTTAATCCCCTTACTGGAGTCCTTTATAAACAGGATGAATATGGAAGAGAGAGAGAAAGGAGGAGAAATCCATGGAAGAAAGAAGCTGAAAGCAAGGAAACCCAGAAGAAAAGGGAGAAATGAGCAGACACCACCATGTGCCTTGCCGTGTGACAGAGGAGCCAAAGATCACCAGCAGCTGGTTTTTGGGGTGAAAGCACGACTTGATGATGACTTGATTTGGACATTTTTCTTAGACTCAAAACTCTAAGCTTGTAAGCTTGTAGGTTAATAAATCCCCATGGTAAAAGTCAACCATTTCTGGTATATTGCATTCAGCAGCCTAGAAATATAAAACAGGCCTGAAAAGAAAATGTCATTCAACTGTTTAAGTTTTAAAAATTATTCCTTGCAAATGCACTACTAAGAAAATTTGCCAAGTGTAGAGCAATTCAGCTGCAACGGGAGAACAGAGAAGACAGGGACATCAGAGAGACATCCCCTAGGGAAGGCAAGAGAACCCCACAGATAAACCTATATGGAAATCACTAAGCAGCCAAAATTCACTTCCTAGAAATCAGATATTTCATTTCTTTAAAAGCAAGTTCCCTAGAGATGATAATTAATGAAATGAATTATAGGTGGAATAAATCACTTATTCAACATTAAAACACTTGGGACAAATGATTATCAAAACTTGTCTACTAGCAAAATAATTTCTTGGGAAAAAAAAAACACAGGAAAGCAATTCTTCTAACTAGCTTTTATACTACCATAAGTCTCCATTTTACTAGTTAGTCTGGTAGACTTTAAGTCAATCACATAAGAATTATCAAAGGCTAAAGACAATAGAATATCAAATTTTTAAAAGTCTTAAATGAGGGCATAATTAAAACTCATAATTAAAACTGCCTTAAAAAAATCTATACATGGTAACAATGCCTAAAAATTTCAGGATGAAAAATACAATCTCAATGTATAATAAAGAAAAATGTCCCCATCTTTGCTCTTGGGAGGAATTAAAAGATATTTAAGAAATTTTCTGAAGTAAAAAACAAAAATTCTTTAATTCCAATACCAACAATACCAAAGAAAATTATTTAAGCATCTAAAACTTAATTATATAGAAATACATTGTTTAAACTTTCTGAACAAGAGTTCTAAAGCTCAAGAGACTGTCATCAAGCAGACACTAGCTAAAACATACATTTTTTTCCAAAACTGAAAGGAAACATAAACAAATGTAATATCCTCCAAGTAATCAAACTAATGATAAGGTAACTGAAAAATATTAAGGTATGCAAATTAAGTTTAGGCTGAAAAAAAAAGATGTTATGAAAATTGAGAATCTTCTTTTCTTAAAAACTTTATATAGTTTTATTAATGCAAATGTATAAGACATTACTTCAGGAAATAAAAATGTATCTTACAAGAACGCTCCACTTGGCAACTGGACTCTGCAGGACCCCCTGAAATACTAGCCGTTTCCTCAGTGGTCTTTCCTCTTAACCATGATGCCAAGCAGTAGGATGCAGAGTTGTCACAACATGCATTCTCTAAAATATCACACAAGGTATAGCAAAGGAGCTCCTTCTGCTCTTCCTCTAAAAATAACCAAAGTATAAGTTACAGTGGTTTTCTTTGGAATTTTTGAAATAAAAAATCCTGCATTAAGAATGATGAAATAAAGCATTTTAAGTGGAGGAAAAAATCCAGAAATAATAGACCTTAAATTATAGTTTAGAGAAACAACATACTTGATGGTTAAAAGTACCACTATTACA
>PVKH010042392.1:0-10826 GCA_004027955.1 Chaetophractus vellerosus
TTGAACCCAGGTCCCTCCATATGGGAGACGGACGCCCAATCATTTGAGCCACAATCGCCCCCCTGATAATTTTAAAACAAGGGGAAAAAGCTCTTAGAGGGCAGGACTAGAACTCAAGTGTGCTCTATTATAGATAACCGAATACATTTCAATAATATACATCTAATTAGTATCTTAGAAATGGAATAACTTCTACAGACACTTTTATAGGACATGAGGAGGAGAGAAGTTAACTAGAAAGATGATTAAGTACTTCAGGCCTCACATTTCTGGCCTGTTTCTGCCAGTGTTGCCATGTGACTGGCCAAGCCAGAAAAGCTGGAAGCATGCTGGACGGCCCCACCTCTTCATTCCTCATGTACAGTCGTCACCAGTTTCTGCATCATCTTCTTCCTTAATACCTCCCTCAGATGGATCCCATTCTCTGTTCCCCACTTCCTTGACCCTCATCATCTCTTGCCTAAGTTTTTTTTTCCCAACAAATCAATTTTATTGATACATATTAAAAAACATACAATTCATCCAAATGGTATTTGCTATAATCACATAGTTGTGCATTCATCACTTCAATCATTATTAGAGCATTTAATAATAATAAACAAAAAACAGACAAGCAAACAAAAAAAATTCCTCACTTCTCAATCTCTCTACACTTCCCCCACTGTGCATAGCTGCTGTTTCTGGCTGTTCTATCCATCTTGCTTAAGTTTTGAAATGGCCTCCTAACTGGACTTTCTGCCTCCAGTCACTTCCAGCTCTGAACCCGCCTCTCCATCTTCTCACAGGTTTATGTATGTAAACAAATCATAGCATTCCTCCCACTCTCAATCAAAACCTTTTGGTGGCTCCGAATTGATTTCAGGGTAAAAACCAAATTCCTTAGCAAGGCCCATGAGGCGCTGTTCGTTTCTCCTGCGATCTATCTATCCTGTGCTCCAGCAATGCTAAGCTGCTAGCAGTGCCCCTTCTGATTCTCTGTGTCGGTTGCATCTGTAATGTAATTATTTGTGTCTATCTTACCCAGTAGACTGTGAGTCTCGAGACATAGGTTATTACTTTATTCAAATTTTTGTTCCTGGATCCTAGAAGAGTATCTTGCATTCATTCTTTCATAGAAATATTTCAAAGCTTAGGTGTAGAGTGATGAGAAAAAGTTATTTTCTTGCCTGTGAAATCCTTGAGCATTGGATCCCATCTTGCCTCCATTTAGCATGGAGTCTGGCGTATAGCAAGTGACCAGTATAGACTGACTTATTGAATGAACAAATACGTATCAAGCCTTTGTACGTGTTGGTCCTTGTTGGCACAAAACACTTTTCCTTCCTTCTTTGTTCTAACTCCGTTGGAAACAACATGGCAAAATCAGTTTAGAACAAAGACTTCAGAGTCAGGTATACTTGGGTTCAAATCCTTCCTTTGTCATTTACTAACAGTGTGGCCTTTTCTCTGTTTCTTCTCCTGCAAAAAGGGCATACTAAAAATCTATTCCAGGAATGTTGTGGGGATTAAATGAGAAATTTATTTAAAACAATTAGCAGGGTACCTAATACATATGAGTAAGGACTCAGTAAGGTAGCTATTAATATTTTAACTAATCCATCTGTCTCCTCTGGGAAATCTTCCCTTATACCCTTCTTACTCCTACCTGGGTACAAGTTGCCATAGCACTAAAGGCTCTACTTCTGTCATAGCACATATTACATTATTGTAATGAATTCAACAATGTTTTGTAACTTCTACCAGATGTTAAGTATTGGGTATAGAGTGATGAGAGAAAATTATTATTTTCTTGTCTGTGAATTCTTTGAAACTAGGATCCTGCCTGGCCTTTGTGTCTCCAGCATCTAGAATGGTGCCTGAGATACAGTAATTGGTTGGTATAAATCAACTCAATGAATAAACTAATGAGTGGACTTTTGTTGCATTTGTGGTTTTCGTATTCTTTGTTTATTCATGGCCTGTTGGTTCGAGTGTTGCATGAGTCTCAAGGGGTTCTGCATTTCAATTTTAGCTATTCTTGGTCTCTCTATACACCATGCCAACCCTCCCTTGGTGTAATGGGTACATCCAGTAGTATCTAGTAGGTGAGAGCATTCCTTTTTTTTCTTGAGGTACTGGGGCAGGGGTTTGAACCCGTATGGTTTCATATGTGGGAAGCCAGCGCTCAGCCACTGAGCTACATCGGCTCCCGGGTGAGATCATTCTACTCCTCTTTTTCAGGTTCTATGACAAGGTGCTTTCTCTGCATGAGGACTCAGCAGCCCCTGTGGCTAATCCTCTGCTTGCATTTACTCTCATCAAACGCCTGCAGTCTGACTGGAGGAATGTGGTGCATAGTCTGGAGGCCAGTGAGAACATTCAAGGTAATGAGGAGGAGGGCTGGAAAGGAAGGGAGAAGAGTCTGTCTCCTGACTCAGTGCCAAGGAGAGAGATTTTGATGGGCTATGAGGAAGGGTAATGAAGTGGGGTAGTTATTATTGATCTTCTTAGCTTTAGCTAATACAAAGAACTAGGTCCCCTTGTTAATGTGTTCATATGATTGTAGTCTAGAAAGAGCTTCCATATACATTCTCTCATTTGATCTTCACTCCAATCCTATGAAGAAGTACAGGATGTAGCATCCCTTGTTTTTCATATGTAGAAAGAAATGGTCTTCTAATAATTTCTGTTTCATGAAGTTGACCCTACAATGTGAGCTGTAGCAAGATCACTTTCCTTAATATTTACTCTACTTTGTTCTTTAAGGAGTTGTTGGCTTTCAGGAAGAAGCGAAGTTGCTCCCCCCAAAAAGGCAAGATTCCTGGAGACAGATAGGATGGCACAACATGGTGAAAGTGTGTGCCTTACTCTTCACTCCAGGGCATTTGTTCCTCATTCAGAAAAGTGTACTTAAGTGTCCACTCTGTGCCAAGAGCTGTGCTTGCCATTGGGAGCACAAAGATGACTAAAACATTATCTTTGTCAAAACCACAATGAGATAAACCACTTCACTTCAATAGGATGACTATTATTTTAAAAATGGAATTTAACAAGAGTTGGTGAGTGTTTTAGTTTTCTAAAAGCTGCTGGGAGCAATATACTGGAAATATGTTGGCTTTTACAATGGAAATTTATTAGGTTAAAAGCTTAAGGTTCTGAGCCTGTGAAAACGTCCAAATTAAGGCTTCATCGGCGATGCGTTTTTCCCTGATGACCCGTTGCTGGTGGTCCTGGATTCCTCTCATGTGACAGGGCACAGCGGCGATGTCTGCTGGTCTCGTCCTTTGCCTGCTCCTCAGGGCCTCATTGCCTTCAGCTTTGGGCTTCTCCTTCTGTGACTTTTCTCTCTTCCAGGTTCATTAACTTCTGGAGGGCTCTCTGTGTCTGCGACTTTTTCTGTGTCTTTGGCTTTTTATTTTTATTTTTAATTTTTTAAATTTTTAAATTTTTTAAAAGATTTTATTTATTTTATTACATATCTCCCCTCCCCCCCGCTGTGGTGATGCGCCGAGACTGGTCACTGCGCAGGCGCAGCTTTCCCCGCTTGTGGGCAGCTTCTGCTTCCATTCACAGCCGGCTCTTGCTTCAGTTCGCGGGTGGCTGGCTGCGTTCCATTCGCGGGTGACCTGCTCTGCCCGTGGCAGCTTTTTGCCCTGTCCATGGCAGCTTTTTGCCCTGCCCATGGCGGCTCTGGCCCGCCCATGGCGGCTTGCCATTCTCAAGGCGGTCTGCCCGCTAGGAGAGGTCCCCGGGAACCGAACCCGGGGCCTCCCATGTGGTATGCCGATGCCCTATCCACTGGGCTATCTAGCCGGCCCCATCTTTGGCTTTTTATTGCTCTGTTTATAAAGGACTCTAGTAAGAGGATTAAGACCTACCCTGGGCCACACCCTACTGGAGCAGTCTAATCAAATGGTCCTTAACTGATCTAAATCTAACCAAAGGTTCATAATAGGCTCCATTTAAAAGCATAATATTCTTGGGTCCACAAAAGACTCAGATTGACACAGTGAGGATGTGGAGAAATTGGAACCCTCATACATTGCTGGTAGGAATGTAAAATGGTGCAGCCACTGTGGAAAATGGATTGGCAGTTCCTCAAAAAGTTAAAGAGAATTACAATATGACCCAGCAATTCTACTGCTAGGTATATACCCCAGGAACTCCAAAGGATGCTGTTATGCCAGTGTTCATAGCAGTATTATTCACAATAGCTAAAAGGTGGAAATAACCCCAGTGTTCATTGAGAGATGAATGGATAAACAAAATATGGTCTATAATACAATGGAATATTATTCAGCCATAAAAAGGAATGAAGTACTGATACATGCTACCACATGGATGAACCTTGAAGACATCATGTTGCATGAATTAAGCCAGGCACAAAAGGACAAGTATATGGGAGGCGGATGTGGCTCAAGTGGTTGGGCATCCGTCTGCCATGTGGAGGAACCTGGGTTCAATCCCCGGGACCTCCCGGTAAAAAAAAGGACAAGTATATTATTCTACTTATATGAAATATATAGAATAAATTAATTCACAGAGACAGAAAGTAGATTAGAGGTAACCAGGGGCTGGGGAGAGGGGAAAATGGGTAGTTAATGCTTAATGGGTAAAGAATTTCTGTTTTGGATGATGAAAAAGTTTTACTAAAGGAAGATGGTGATGGTAGCACAAAATTGTAAAAGTAATGCCACTGAATCGTACACTTAAAAAATAGCAGATTTTATGGTATATATATGTTGCCACAATTAAAAGCAAAATCCAAGAACTGTTATCTTCGTTCGCATATTTGAACAGGTGACCATGCCCTGCATGCATGTTAAAGCTCACTCCCTGCTTTCTGGCTGGTGGATTGATGGTTTTATGACACTTACAGCTTTGAAGGATGGTTATGAGAAGGTGGAGCAAGACCTTCCAGCCTTTGAGGACCTGGAGGGAGCAGCGAGGGCGCTGATGCGGCTGCAGGATGTGTACATGCTCAGCGTGAAAGGGCTTGCCCGGGGCGTCTTCCAGAGAATCGCTGGCTCTGCTGTCACCAACGTGTACAGTCCCAGGCGGCTTTTCTCCCTCACAGCGGATGACTGCTTCCAAGTTGGCAAGGTAACCCTGTTCAGAAAGAAGGTGAATTGCTTGGCTCTAGTTTCTTACGGGTTAGATTAGATATGTCCTGATTGCATTTACATTTCTAATTTTTTGGAAATTTGGTATTATTCCCGTTTTCAGATGAAGAAATTGAGTTTCACAGAGGGTAACTAACTTGCCTAAGTTTACGCTATTTAAAGTAGCAGAACTAAATTTTGAACCCAAGTCTTTTAACATCCAAATCCCACGCTCTTTCCATGATACCTAAGTGATCATTTATTTAGGACATTCTTGAGAGCGTTATTAATTATGCTAAGACAACAGACATAAACTGGGACCATCCTGGGCAAAATGCTCATTTGGTCACATAAGTATAGCATCCTTCCAGTAAATGAACTGGCGAATGCAGGGGAGAAGCAGGTTTCATTTAAAGCAGAGGTTCTTAACAAGGGGTCAATGAGCTTCAATTGAAATTCAAAAAAAAACATTATTCTTGTGGAGACATGTTGGTGCGGGTATGATATATTTATTAAATAATATACAGTAGAGTGTGGACTTAGTAAGGGGTCTGTGGTTTTCACCTGACTGGCAAGGGGGTCCATGGGGGAAAAAATGTTAAGAAACCCTGATTTAAAGGGTGGGAAAAAGGGATAAGAGCTATTTAAAGGTGATATAAAGGTAAAGTGATGGAAACGCTCTCAGAAAACCTCTTGAGACTTTCTGGAATCCCTTGCAACATTTCCTAAGCATTAAGAAATACTAAATTAAAGTAGTGTCAAAAAACCGAGGCCATTCACTTTTACATTATTTGAAGAAATACACTTTAGGAACATCCCACTATGAGGTATGCAACTAATCTTTGATCATAAGTTATATTAACACTTGAGGTCATTTTGTGATATAGTCTTTGCCAGCCTTTGCTTTAAGAAGTAATGGGGGGAAAAAAGTAATGGAGTAAAATTTAAAAAAATTTTTTTCAAGATGCATATTGCAGGAAAATGACTTTTTTCTTGTTCCCTATAGTTTTCATTAGCAGATCTGAGAGTGAGCCTCATGTGTCCTGATTTCAAGTTTTGGACTCAGTCCTCCAAATCATGCAGAGTGGGTTGCCCTAAACCTCCCTAGGTACCATATTCCCTTTTCTGATCCTGAATGGAATCAGAGTTCCATCATCATGTTCACAGCTAATTTAAATTTAAACCAGTTAAAATAGTTCCATGTATGGTACCAACATATGTTTCATTAATGCGGCCTTTTGGAAATCAAAACCGTATGTTGAAAATTTAGTGAATCACTTCCTGAAAGCCTCACTGACAGTCTTTATTTCTGTACTTATTTATTGATTTTGAAAGATGAAACATTTGAAACATAGGGAAAGTACGTAAAATAACAAGCAATCATATCCATAGTTGAGATTAAAGATATGTTCAAATTTTGCTATATTTGTTACAGATTTTTTTTTAAGATGTTACTTATAGTTAAAGCCCCATTCCTATTTCTTCTTGCCACTCCCCACCCCGTCTTCTCCACCCTTCCCCAGGTAACCAAAATCCTGAAGTTAGTGTGTATCATTCCATGCATATTTTTGTACTTTTCACTATGTATGTATGTTTCTATAAACTCGATTTGTAGGTTTTTTGAAATTTTCCATAAGTAAAATCATGTTGCATATCCTCTTGCAACTTACTTTTTTTCGCTTGGCGTTATATTTTTGAGATTTATCCATTTTGACACATTAGGATTCATTTTAATTGCTGTTCTATAATCCATTGAATGAATATACTGCAGTTTAATTATATATTACTCTTATTACCCTACTACATTACTTTTTTTTGATGTTATGAACAGAGTTTCAGTGAACATCCTTGTACATGGCTCCTGTGCACATATGGGCAAGTTTTTAGGGATGATATCTAGAAGTAAAATTGCTGGTAGAAGTAAAATTTCTTATTTGATTCATGAGTCATTTAGAAGTATGTTTAAAAAATTTCAAATCTCTTGAATATTTGCTATATTTTTCTGTATTGAGAGGACATAGGCTTTGAGAAGAATTTGTTTCTTTGGCATTTGTTGAGATTTGCTTTGTAGTTTGTGAATCTCTCTTTGTGAATGAGTATTTCTTATTGTTACAATTCGGGTTCTATATACTTCTGTTAGATTAAGCATGTTAATTGGCTGATTCAAACCTTCTGTGTCCTTACTAACCTTATGCCTGCTTGATCTTTCAAATACTGAGTCAGGTTAAAATTTCCAACTGCGATTGTTTCTTTAATCAGTTTCTCCTTGTAATTCTGTCCAATTTTGCTTTATACAATTGAGACCAAATTATTAGGTTCATACAAGTTCAGAATTTTTATAGATTCTTAGTGAATTGTTACTTTTTTATTATATAGTTGCTCTCTTTATTCCAAGTGGTGCTTTTGGCTGTAAAGTTTATTTTGTCTGATATTAATATAGCTACACTACCTTTTTTTGGTTGAGATTTGTTTAACATATCCCTGCCCATCCTTTTACTTTCAACCTTTTTGCCCTTATGTTTTAGGTGTGTCTTTTTTTGTAAATAGCATATAACTGGAATTTTAAAAATCCAGTTGTAGAATTTGTATCTAATAAGCTAGTTTAAGCCATTTACATTTATGACTAATGTAATAGGATTAATTCCTATCACCTAATTTTGTACTTTTGTTTGCTATTCTTTTCTTTCTATTTTTTTCTCCTTTTGTGACATATATAGGATTGACTAAGTTCTTTATTTTCTTTTTTTCTCTCTACTGTTTGTAAGATTTTCCTCTTTAAAAATTATATTTTAAACATCTCATGTAATTATCTTGGAGTTTTAATAAAAAACCCTGCTCCAATCTTCTCCACCTCCGTTTCTGCTCCTCAAAGACAACCCCATTCAGTTTTCAGTTGTTTCTTCTATTATAGTATTTACCACCATGTTTCTATATGATAGGCTTTTTCTTCTATTCCTCAATTTTTCAATTTTAGACAATGTCTATTGACTTTCGTCATCATGCTCTCCATACTATAATTACCTCATCTGCAATTTACGTTCAGTTTTCTTTTTTTGTCCATAAAATGTCTTTCACAGCTGCTTTATTCAAACCAGGATCCCATCAGGGACCATGCATTCACTTTGCTATTGAGCTTTTTTACTCTTTTTCTCTTTCCTCTTTTTCAATGACTTAGACTTGTCGAAGACACTGTAGAATGTGTACTCTGTATATGTATGAACTTTTCCATAATACAAAGTTTTTTAAAATGCACTGTTGCCCTGTAGAATCACTCAACTTCTGAATATGTCCTCGTGGTAGTTAACCTTTTTTCTATTCACTGTATTTCCTGTAAACTGGAAGAAAGTTCTAAAGGTTTTAATGTACTCAAGTTAAACATTTTTGGCAAGAATATTTCACAGGCGATGCCATATATTTTCATGCTGCATTATATCAAGAGACTGTAATATTTGGTTGTCCCACTATTTTCAATTGATCAGTGGGTTGAGGTGATGGATTCTGATCTCTTCTTGTAATGTTAAACTTTTCTCCCTATGACTAGCAAGTAAAATAGAGCTTTCCTTCATCAACCAGATCTAGATTTCTTCCTAAATATAGATCTTACTGAAAAATGCAGCAGGAAAGATGCTTAACTTTTCTCTTTTATTTGCCAAGAGTAAAAGATTGATGCTATAGTGAAATCCAAAGAGTTCAACTGAATTTTACTTTCATTTGTGTTTTCATTCTCTTTTTTGATTTTTATTATGAACATCAAGATTTTTATTTGCTCAATGTTTTCGAATCAATTGAAGTCATCTTTTCAATGTTCAGTTATGTTCAAAGTTTGTAAAGAAAGCCCTTTATGTTGTTTGGTTCCTGTGTCTTCTCCTGTCTTTTCTTAGGGAACTATTTTTTATGAAATAAGTCAAATCCTTATGGGAAGGCATCATGAATTAGAAGTTTATGAAATCTAGCTTATATTTCTTTTTCTTTTACCTCACTTTCTTTAAATAGCAGCTTTATTGAGATGTAATTCATATGCCATGCCATTCACCCAGTTAATGCATAAAACTTGATTGTTTTCAGTATAGTCAGAGTTGTGAAACGATCACCACGGTCTAATTTTAGAATATCATTATTTCCCCAAAAAGCAACCCCATACTTATTAGCAGTCTCTCCACATTCCCCCCTGCTCCCACCAGCCCCGAGCTACTACTAATCCGCTTTCTGACTCTATAGATTTGTCTATTCTGGACATTTCATTAAAATGAATTATACAGTAAGTATGTTTTTGTGTCTGGCTTCTTTCACTTAGCATAATGTTTTTAAGGTTCATCCATATTGTAGCATGTATCATACTTCTTTCCTTTTTATGACTGAATAGCATCCCATTGTATGGATATACGTTTTTTTTTAAATCCATCTATCAGTGGTTGGACTTTTGGGTTGTTTCCACATTTTAGCTATTATGAATAATGCTACTATAAACATTTGTGTACAAATTTTTGTGTGGATGTATGTTTTCATTTCTCTTGGGTATATACCTGGGAGTGGAATTGCTGGGTCATATGGTCACTCAATGTTTAAGATTTTGGGAAATTGCCAAAATATTTTCCCAAGAGGTTGGCCTGTGCCTTTTTCACATGGCTTCATTCATTTCTGAGGGCTTCCTTGCTTTCTGGCATAACAAGATATTCTAGCTCAACTTGTATACTCCTTCCCCAGACTATGATTAACCCATTTTTCCAAGTAGCCCTGGTTTCTCTTAGGGAGAATGGTATTTAGAGATCAGGATCTTGGCCCAGTGCCAGTTTAGTCTAATGTTAATTATATCTCTGTCCTCTTCCCAAATAATCTGAGAGATGCATTAATGCTGATTGTCTTCCTCCTTTTAAAAGTTATTCCTTTCTAGTATTTTAGTTACCTCTTGGTTTTATGTCCCCAAACTAATCATTATTATTCTTGTGGTTTTATAGTTAATGCTTGTTTAGGTTAGCTATAGCCACATGTTTTCTGACTTTTTTGTTCACAATAGCATCTTGCAACTCACTCCTTCCTCTTGGGTTCAATTTTTTGCTCCCTAAAGAACATCTTAAGCAATGGAGTCTGAGAGATAAATTATTTCCGTCTTTGTCTGAAATTTTCTGTATTTTCTCTTTACTCTTGACTAACAGTTTTAACGGGCTATATAAAGCTAGGTTGATAGTTCATTTCCCTTAACACTAGAAGTTGTTATTTCATTGTATTGTTGCTAATAAGAGGTCAGTCGGGCTCAGAAATATGGTCTCCTCAGAGCTGTGATTCCCTGGCTGTGGCCCTTGTCGTCGTGATCCAAGATGGCTACTAGAAAGCCAACCATGTTCAAGCAGAATGTTCCATGTAGAATGAAGGGAGAGAACAAAGAAGGCACCACCTATCCTTTTTATGGATAATCCTGGAGGGCCCATACAACATTTCTCTTTACTCCTCACACTGATGAAGATTTAGATAGCTGCAAGGAAAGCTTGGAAATATAATCCTTTAATTGAGTTGCAAATGTTACCAGCTAAAACAAAGGACTCTGTTAATTTGAGAGAGCAAGAGGAAAGGGCTGTTTGGTGGGCTAGTAACAGTTGTTCGTTTTTGGTGGGGAGATAGCCCCGTTTTGGTCAGCCACAGGTGTGCCTTTTGAAATACACCAAAGATTGGTCGGTCTTTATAAAGGGTATTTATTTGGGGTAGACGCTTACAGTTACCAGGCCACAAAGCATAAGGTTCTTCTCATAC
>PVKH010042393.1:0-10833 GCA_004027955.1 Chaetophractus vellerosus
CTCGGGGACTAATACATGGCTTCAGAGAAAGAGGAGGGCCCGGGATGAGTCCAAGGTCATCCTGAAGGATGGAGTTGCCTTCAAAAGAGAGGTTTGGGATGGGAGTGATCAGGAGTTTGGTTTTGGACATGCTGAGTCGCTCTGCAGTGAGGCTGTTCTTTTTAAAACCTACTTATGTCTGCTTGCTCTATTCTGATGTTTCCCCCTTTCCCTGACCATATACCCTTAGTGTTGCCTATGTAAGGCCCTGCATTGGGTTCCTGCCACCTCCTGGCTCCATATTTATACCTCGCCT
The DNA here is from genome assembly GCA_004027955.1 of Chaetophractus vellerosus. NCBI lineage: Eukaryota > Metazoa > Chordata > Mammalia > Cingulata > Chlamyphoridae > Chaetophractus > Chaetophractus vellerosus. The sequence continues at coordinate 296 of PVKH010042393.1, forward strand.
ACCTCTAGGCCAGGGGTTCTTAACTTTTTTTGTTCAACGGACCCTTTTGTCAGTCAGGTGAAAACCACGGACCCCTTACTAAGTCCACACTACACTGTGTATTATTTAATAACTATATCATACCCGCACCAATATGTCCCCACAAAAATTAGGCTTTTTTGAATTTTGATTCAAGCTCAGACCCCTTGTTAAGAACCCCTTCATTTCTCAGGCCACGCTGGCTTCTCTTCAGGTCTTTGAATGTGAATGCTTTCCTCAGTCTCCAGGTTTGTGCACACACTGTTTCCACGGCCTGAATGTCCCAGCCGTCCTCCATTCTCACTGTCCCTTTCTTCATCTCAGCTAAATCTTGCCCAAGTGTCAGATCTCAGCTCATACTCCACTGCTTTAAAGAAACCTCCTCCTTCACCACCACCTCCCCCGCAGAAGAACTGGTCTCCGCAGAGGCTTTTTCATAGTATCCTAAGAGTGTCTCCTGTACGTGCATGGTTAGGTGATTATTTGATTCATGTTCTTCTCCCCACCATACTAGAAGTTCTAAAGAGGCTGGGTTCATGTGTGTTGTGTTGACCATTTTACCCTCACTGTTTTGCATAGTATCTGGTAAGCGTTTAGTAAATATCTGTTAAATGAATGAATTAATTACAATTTACTACCAACCTAAAAGAAAATATCACCTTATATATTTTCTCTTTCAGAGTTTTTGTGTAATTCTAGTATAAGGAGTCAGAATTTTAACAATACAAAGGAAATACATCATTGTCATTTATAATAATAACGACTAATATTCAAGTTTCAATATACTCATTAAGGAGTCCACATCAAAATCCTCTTTCCTATAGAAGAGGACGCTGCTCACCAGATCTGGCTCTCAAGCTTGTCACAGAATTGCACTGTACATCTCCTTGAAGATAGACTAAGTCATGTGACTTGTTTTGGTCACTAAAATTTGAGCAGAAGTGAATCGCATCAATTCCAGGCAGAAGCATTTGAAAGCCCATGTGCAGCCCTCCAGCTCTAGCCACCCCGAAATGGCAACCAAGAGTACATATCGAGACTGAGCCCTTGTTGGCCTGGGTCTCGGAGTGACTGCACTGAGATGGCTTTGTCTCTCCCAGCTTGCCTTATTTCAGGTCACATGTCCATTGGAGGGACAGGCTGGACCACCTGCATCCATCCCTCTCACTTTTTGCTGACTGAAGTTAATTGATTCGTGTCAATTCGGTGTATTTACACCATATTATCTTTGCCTTGTGGCTTGCCTCTGGACTCTCCTCCACAGGTTATATTCCTCTTGATCACCAATTATTTGAGTGTCTGCTATATGTTTACCATTGTGCTATGTGCCAAATCTGCTGGGTGGGAGAGACAGGAAAGAAATATATCAGTGTGGGCTGAAATTGTCAGGGAGACCAAATAATAAGATTTTATAAGAGGTAACCTTAACTGGGCCCCTACTCTTTTCCAGGCACTGTGTGAAGCACTTTACAGGTATTATCCCCTTAAAGCCCCAGTACAACCCCATGAGGTTCATACTTTATACCCATTTTACAGATGAGGAAACAGAGGCTAAGGAAGGTTAAGTAACTTGCTCATGGTCACAAAGGATTCCAATCCAGGTCAACCTGACTCATAAATGTGGAATCTCCAAAAATGCTCCTCATTTCATCTGATCCTTGACCGTCTGCTAGAATATAAGAGTCTATATTCTGAACCACACAAGGTTTAGATTTCCTCACATAGTTATCACTGGCCTGAACTGATCATGTGGCATTATCAGTAGGTTGTAGTAATAAAATAAGATAAAATAGAAACACTTGTCAATTTCTGTTTCCTTGCTGCTAAGGTGGCCTTCCATCCTAACTTATTTTTATGAAAGAATCCAAACTCACTCCTTCATCTTTTCCTTTACAGTATAGAACTCTCAGACTTCAACTTTCCAACTTGGCCATGAATGCAAAGACTTATCAGGAGCCTCCGATTATCCTCTAAAGCATTAAAACAATTAAAAACCCCAAAAGAAACAATGTGAAACCAAACCAACCGTATTTTTGACTGTTTCTAACCTTGTTTCAAAACAGCCTTTTGCAGACAGTTTTCCAAACAGCCTTTTTTTTTTTTTCTGAGGTATTGGGGCTAGGGATTGAACCCGGGGACCTCATATGTGGGAAGCTAGTGCTCAACCACTGAGCCACACAGGCTCCCCTGAGTTGTTTTTTTCATTTGTTTGCTTGTTGTTTGTTTTTAGGAGGCATTGGGGACTGAACCCAGGATCTCCCATGTGGGAAGCAGGTGCTCAACTGCTTGCGCCACATCTGCTCCCAGTCAGCCACTTTTAAAATCGGATTTTCCCTGTGTATCCTGCTTTCTATGCTTGGAGAAGCAGGGACTACCAAAACTGGCACTCAATAGTAGCAAATATGAACTAGACCATTTTTTTAAAAAAAGTTGTAGGAATGTTAAAATCCATGTTGACTGGTTTTTACATTTACCAAATAGCATTCCCAAGCTAGTGTTGGCACAGAGACTGGAAAAGAAACTTTCCACCAGTCTGTCACTTGCTACTGTTTCTACTTATTCTACTGAGTGCAATTTTTAACTTTTTTTTTAACGTAAAAATGGAATTTGATCCCTTTTTGTTTTCTGTTTAGTTCTCAAACATAAAAACACGGATAAAAAGGCTTTAAAAATCAGTAAAGGTTTGCTTTGGGTTTCCAAATATTCAGCTGTTTAACATTCACATAATTGCCTTGCTTTTTTCCCCCCTCTACTTTTAGTCTGAATGCTTTGGCATGGAAGAGCCCCACAGTCTGAAAGTAACTTTGTCGGGACTCTCCTCACTGCATTTATTAAAGAGGCTGAAAGATGCATCTGCTTTTCAAAATTTTGTGGTCCTTAAAGGACATGGGAAAAGCCAGAGGTTCTGAGGATTTGGGAAGAAAATGGGACTTACTAAAACGTCAGTGCTAACAAGTTTGTTATGGTCACAGAGGAAAAAGAGGTTGAGATCCTTGGAGCAAGGGGGTTACAGTTGGAGGGCAAATGTGTCGACTGTCCTCTTACACAGTGCTTATAACTCAGTAGGCACCCAGTTCACGTTTATATGAATGAATGAATCGCAGTAACACCGGATGGCACCTTTTACAAGACTGAACGGTGAATTTCCTGGGCTGGAAAGTAAAAGGAGAGAGCTGCCTACCTAGGGTTTAAAAGGGGGCCTCAGCCTGGCATATGAAACCAGGCCTTCTCATTTCCCTTTGGCATCACCCTGAACTGTTCTGCCTGAAGCTGGCGGGATGCTGAAGAAGGGAGGAAATAAATGCATGTGAGGAAAATCAGAGAGGAGAGGGTCGGAAACAGATGTGAGCATAAAGGGAAGGCTTTTGAAACGAAAGAAAGCAATAGGACTCCCACAGCTGGAAGGACAAACCCCTAAATGTCGACAGGGACGTGGGATTACGGGCGGTTTTGCTCTCTTTGTTCCTTCCCCTGCCTTCCACTTTTCCAGTTTGTTTCAAGTCCGTCTTTTCTGTTAAGTTATTCGACCATAAGGACAGACCGGTGGCCGTCTGTTTCAGCGCCAGTACCTGGCATACAGCGCGCGCTCGGGAAAGGCTGGCCGAGCCCGAGAGCGAATGCAGAGGCCATGCTGGGTTGCGCCCCCACCCCGTGGGTCCGCAGCGCCTGGCCCGTAGTTGGCGCTCCCTAAACATCTATCGAGCAAATGAGCTGCACGTTTTCAGCGCTGAACACGTGGGGCTTTGGAAACCAGGACAGCAAATTAGTGTCTCCCAGCCTGCAAAAGCTATCCAGGCGCGTGCGAAAGGCAGCGGCGGGCGAGAGGCGAGAGAATGGCACGGAGCGGGGCGCCCCGCGGGGGGCTCTGCCTGCGTGGCGCCCGAGGCGGGGACCGAGGGAGCCGCGCGCCGGCACGTGGTCGTCTCGGAAGGCGGCCGGGCTGGGGTGGGCGCGCGGGTGCGCGTGGGGGCGTGGGGCGTGTGCCCGCGCCGGGCCCCCCGCGCGTGCGGCCGGGCGGGCGCGGGCGTGAGTCACGGCAGGGCTCGCCTTTATAACCGCCGGGGCGGCTCGCGGGAGCCACCGCGCTCGCCCGCCCGCCGCTCCGCGCTCCACCGAGCGCGCCCGGCCCGGAGCCCCCCAACCGCCCCCAACCGCCGCGCAGTCCCGAGGGCGCCATGAGGAGCCCGTGCTGCGCCCCGCTGCTGCTCCTGCTGCTGCTGCCGCCGCTGCTGCTCACGCCCCCCGCCGGGGACGCCGCCGTCATCACCGGGGTAAGCGGCGGGGTTGCACCTGTCCGCCCCGCGCGCCCGGGGGTGCGGCCTGCCCAAGGCGCAGCCTCCCCAGAGGGCGCCCGGGGACCCCTGGGGGTGAGCTGGGGGGACACTGAAGCGGAAGCGAGGAGAACCGGGAGGGTCGCCCCGGCGGGGACACCTGCCCCGGTCTCCCCTGGGCGCACTTGAGAAAGCGTCTGCCCTGCTCCCAAAGCAGCAGATGGTCCGGGAGTTGGGCGCGCCCAGAAAGAAAAGTGACAAAAGTGTCACCCCACCATCTTACCGTCACTTGCTCCTTCCTTTCCCACCACCTCTCTCGAGTTTGATTTTCTGTTGTGCAGAAAGAAGTTTTCTTTGAGTCTTATCGAGCACTTTTTCATGGCGTTTCAAATCAGCCTCAAACCTAAAAATTTGAGGGCCACTTCCTGAAATGCAAAGGGGCAAGACCAATACCCCAAATGCTGGGAGCCTTAATCCTATATTCAAGGAGTCGGCTCCCCGCTGGGCCTTCAGCAGAAACCCTTTGAAATAACTTGGTCCAGGGCCCGGTGTGCGTTTTGAAAGGCAGTGGTTCCGGGGCTTTATTTTGCTTCTTGAGGTTCTTCTGTAAGTTTTCCATTTCTAATTCCAGATAAAGCTCCTCCAAGTGCCCTGGCATAGTTATGGAGTAGGTTGCCATGTCGATGTTTAAACTTAGCGAAGGGGTGGTCATCATCTTTGGAAGTAGGAGTAGTTTAATTCCTTTCTACTCCTACCAACAGTTTTCTTTGTGTGGATCTGAAGGATGAGTTTATAGTACAAAATGAAATAGTCTAGTCTAATTTACCTCAATAATTCAGATCATCTACCATTTTGAGGTTGCTCAACCACATTGCTCTTTGCATTTGTGTTATTTTACACTTTCATTAAATCATTTCAAATATCTAAGTGCACACTATGGGATTTTAATTCAACTTCTATGTTCAAAATAATCGTGCAGAGATAATGAAATAATGGTTAACTTTAAGGGAAATGTTATTGTCTTGAGAAAATAAGCTCTCTTGTCTTTATGTTAGTAGGTTTGTAGCATATTGAAAAATCCTAGTTCTCTAATAGTTTTTGGTTTTATCCAGTAGGTATTTAATTATATGCTTTGTGAGCTTTATTGGAATTGAGATTTTTTTTTAAAACTCTTTGAATAGCTTTGTCACTTGCCAATGTGGCTGAAAAGTTTTTACAGTTCTTTTCTAACACATGAGAATTGAAACATGATTAGGTTGTTTTCTTCTCCTACTGGCTCATTTTAAATTTCTCCTAATCTTCTAAGCTCAAGGTTCTTTTGCAATATAAGTATCTTTTTGTCTCATTCACAGGGCAATTCTGTTTTGAATAGAAGTACAAAAGGCAAAGGACAAAGAGCATTAGGAAACAGCCGTCTAATTAAAAATATATAAACCTATGCAATTCTTTGTAAATATTTCCAACAACTGAACCCTTTTGTTACAAAATGAAAATTTCTCACCTTGGATGCTTATCTGTTAGAGAGTTTTAGACAGGGCTTATGATGTAGTTGTATGTCTGTTTTAACTCAGTGTTACAATGAGAGAATTTCAAAATTTTTTCTTTAGCAACATGGCAATAAAGAAATCTAATTATGTCTCCATGACAGAATCTACTGAATGCAAATGAAAAAAAAAAAAACTCAGTAACTTATCCAGATATATTGTCTATAAGATGTTAAACATTCAAGTGATTGATTGGATTGTAGAATATTTTGGCAGGATTTTGATTGTCATAAAAAGAACTAGTAGGGTTTCAGAATTCAGTCTAGGGCATCTGTTGAAATAAAATACTGGCTGAAAACTCCACCTTAAATATTCCCTTTTTAAAAAGGAATATATGTAGTTATTTTGAAATTGATTTATATGTCCATATAAATTTGTTGAAACCGTATTGGAAAAGATTGTTGACAGAATATCTCATTTATAGAATGTAATGGCCATTAGTATATAACCTCTGACATACAGACAAAAATTGGAAAATGGAAATGTTTAGATTCTTTCCTATAAAAGTCCAAATACCCCAGGGTGAAAATTGTAGTCTTTATCCAGATACTAATAGACACAGAAAAAATACTAATAGGGGAAGTAAATAAACTCATAAAGTAAGAAAGTTGGTCACTTTTAATGAAAAATAACATGTCCATGTACTTATGTTTTGAGAAATTATGGCTGTACCAAAAACTGAGAACTTTGAAGAACTGTCTTAGGTATTTCCAATAAATGTATGTTTGAATTTGTGTCTAAATTAGAGCCTTTATAAGTTTCTTACCTGTGTACTACAGGATGTTTTTATCTTATTGCTAGCAAAATAGATAACTGCACACAGTTCAAACAAAGCATCCTGTTTTTGTTCTAAGAAAGAACAGTAATTCTTTAGATCTGTTTTTCATGCAAATACATTTACATTTTCATTATTTCTATTTAGTAAAGTATGGAAATGCATCATGGTTGATTCTTTGATTATATATAGATATAATTTTTATATTGGGAGCAGGTGCCTTAAGTAATCGCTCTTGACATTTGTATGTCACTTTTATTTCTTAACCTGAGGGGCCTTAGAGGATAGCGCATCTAATTTTGTAATGTATACATATGTATATCCTATGCCAATACTTTGCTTTTTTGCAAGTTAACTCACCTGAAGAGTAACAAAAGGCAAAAGTCTTGGTCTGTCCATTCCCAACCTATGAGATTTCTTCTTTAAAGAAAATGGTGAAAATCAAGTCAGTGGTGTGAGAAACGTCAAGTCTCATGAACCAAAATGCAAATATTTGAAAGGGAAAATGAGCACTTCTAAAATTTACATCAGTGCCTTTATGGGGCTGGAGCATTTCATGCCAGATTTAGAGACCATTTAAATTCCTTTATAAAATTGGGCCCAATGTATTCTGCAGTTAATAGTCATAAAATCTTGTGATTCGATTTATGTAGTTCATAATGGCCATGTAAGGTATAAGACTAATATATTTCATTCTTCAAATTCGAAGCCAATTCAGCCATAAAGCACTAGACAAGAAAGCTGATTTTGTTTTTAAAAATATTGCATTTAAGGTTTTCACAATGTGGGCACTATCATTTACTGTCTTTTTTTTTTTTTAACTGGAAAAATCTGATCAGATTTTATTGTGAACATGTGTAATGAAGATTACAGTTCTTTTTTTTATATGCATGGTTATTAAAGTCACAGCGTTTGGGTATTCAAAGAGCATTTTTACAGCTAATTTTAGATTTCCTTATTTTAAGTCTTCCTTCCTACCTATATTTATCTTTTTGTTTTTTTTACATTTCAGGCCTGCGAAAAGGATCCCCAATGTGGTGGAAGCATGTGCTGTGCTATTAGTATCTGGGTTAAGAGCATACGGATTTGTACACCTATGGGCAAAGTGGGAGACGCCTGCCACCCGCTGACTCGTAAAGTTAGTAAATACATTTGTATTTGCAGTGGTTCTCTTGTCTTGTGGTAACCCCAGCAAGACCAATATGACATGAAGGCTGGGGAAATGTGCTTGAAATTCAAAATTGGAAAAGATGATAACGGAAAGCCACTCCCTCCCTCCTTGTTCCTTCCATGTTAAAGAATGTTATCCTTTACTATTCTTATCCTGGTAATAATTCTCATATTATTGCTCTCATGACATTAGAAACATTTTATGAAAATAATTTCAAACACATGGATTTGCTTAAAGTTACTTAGGACAAAGTACACATTATACTGTAGTATGCTACTTTGCAGAAATCAGAGTGTAGAAATTCTTGAAGAGACGGTTAATGTAAGACTGAAGGAAATAAGTTTTGTGTTTTTGTTTCAGAAAATCATAGATTTCTGATTTATTCTTGTATCTTAATTCAGAAGTTCTATGTTTTGATTTCCTGTATCTACAGGATACGTTGGTCACAATCTAAGAGATCAGTGATGTTTTATTCAATTGACTTAATCTTCTAACAGCTCAACACTTTTGAAAGGTTACTGACAATAAGTGGCAGGACCCTCAGATGGCAGGGTTGGATGGACTTCAAGGCTGTGTCCCCAGAGGCTGCAGGGGCCAGGCAGGCTTGCATTACATCAGGAAAGGGGTGGGATTGGGACACGGGAGTGCGTGTGGCTGAAGGGTCCTCTCCCCTCAGATTCAAACGTTTTGAAACACTGGGATCCCAGCAAGACCCCGCGGGGTGGCCAGGTTGCAGTGCCTCACACCCGTCCTGCCTCCTTGTCTTACCCATCAGTGAAGTGAAGTCCAGAGGCATTGAAAGACTTCTTAAGCCTGGTAGCTTGTTGGAGGCAGAGCTCAGCCTCTGCAGTGTCTCTCTACACATTGTATACACGTTTTAAAAAAGATCAAACATTTTCAAAGCAATCTGAATTCCTCCTTCTACCTTTTGTCCACATGTGGTTTAGGGTTTAAAATTGTAGTGGAGCCAAACATCTTTCTTCTACTTCACGGTCCCAGATGACAGTTCATATTTTGACCTTCTCAGAAAAAAACGTAATGAATGTAATGAAATAAGTTGTGGCCCGTTGGCTTAGGATTTGCTCCATGAACTATAATATGGATTCCAGTTGTTTGTGCCTCGCTGAAGATTGAGTTCACTTTCGGCTTTTCTGTGGTTTCCTTGAGAAATACTTCCTGTCATGTTTAGCCATTCTTCCTGGTGGTTTACAATGTAAGACTGTACTGTCATGTTCAAACAGTTCTTCCTACTAGCATAATGATATATACCCTTTATCCGTGGACGTTTTAAGGCAGAGAAGCTTATAACCCATTGCTCGTCCATCTCAATGCCAAACTCCCCACGAAGAGGTGAAGCTGGCCCAGCTGCCTGTGGCATTGATCTCCCTTTTTCCATCACCCCTATCGAATGTGAGTCATCTTTTGTACGTCTGAGCCATTGTCTCTGAAAAGTTTGCTCTCAACCTCTCCTTTAAGAATTATGTTCCTTTCTTACAGTGTTAGTATAACCTCGCGTGCCCTAAATAATAGAATCCCAAAGCCTGTTAGCTGAAACAACTATTGAAAAGTGACACATTCTGTGCAACTGTTTCTGTATGAAATAGCAGTAATTGTTGCCACTTGGTGACTGCTCTATACTAAAGGTTGTATAAGTATTTCTTATAAAATACAACAGCCTGTGGAGTAGGTTTATTTTTGTCATGTTATACCTACGACAGCATTAAGCCTCAGAGAAGTTCCGGATCTAGGTGGGGTCCCTGAGGGGGTCTGTGAACTGCCCGTCTCTGCGGCACTCCAGCATCCCTGTGGTCTTAATCACTGCCCTCTGCCGCCTCCAAGAAAGCAGTTGTTGCCTTTACTTTGAACATATTTCAGCCTAATTCAACCCAAATTGGTATGTGTGGGAAACAGAGACAAGATGTTCCCGTGGGTGAGTGTCGATAGTCCAGAATGGGTATTTGTCTCATCCAGTAATGATGAGTTTTCCAAACCGGAGATGTTTTAAAAGCTAACAGAATTCTGCTCCCCAGATTTCTAGATGACTTCTAGTTTAGATTGACTGGAAGGTCAATTCTGGAAGCAAACAAACTCAGTCTTCTCCCATGAATCCAGATACATGTCTACGGCTTTTCTAAAAACACAGTTTTAATAATGAAAACATTATTAATAGATTATGTTTTTTAATAGTAAGATTAAGTGAAAAAAAGAATAAAAGTTCTAAAAATAACAAGGTTTTACATCAGACTTTAGCCCCCTCCCGATCAGATACCCACTTGAAATATGTCCCTAAAACTCTATTTTATAACCTTTCATATTGGTTATTTTTGTCTTGAAAATACATTTTCTATTTTTTTTTTAAGATTTATTTATTTTATTACATATCTCCCCCTTCCCCCCGCTGCAGGGACACGCCGAGAGTGGACACTGTGCAGGCGCAGCTTTCCCCGCTTGTGGGCGGTCTCTGCGTCGGTTCACGGCCGGCGCTTGCTTCAGTTCGCGGGTGGCTGGCTGCGTTCCATCCGCGGGCGACCTGCCCTGCCCGTGGCGGCTCTTGCCCTGTCCGTGGCAGCTTCTTGCCCTGCCCACGGCGGCTCCAGCCCGCCCATGGGGGCTTGCCATTCTCAAGGCGGTCTGCCCGCTAGGAAAGGTCCCCGGGAATCGAACCCGGGGCCTCCCATGTGGTATGCCGGCACCCTATCCACTGGGCTATCGAGCCGGCCCTGAAAATACATTTTCATAGACCATTTTGATGACCTAGT
>PVKH010042394.1:0-10829 GCA_004027955.1 Chaetophractus vellerosus
TTCACAGGTGTTTTGGTCAGCCACAGGCGTGCCTTTTGAAATATACCAAAGATTGGTCGGTCTTTATAAAGGGTATTTATTTGGGGTAGAAGCTTACAGTTACTAGGCCACAAAGCATAAAGTTCCTCCCTCACCAGAGTCCACGTGTTGGAGCAAGATGGCTGCCAACGTCTGCAAGGGCTCAGGCCTTTGGGTTCCTCTGTTCCCGGGGCTGCGTTTTTCTCCAGGCTTAGCTTCTGCTTCCACCACAAGTTCGGCTGTAGACCGTGAGACTCTCTGCTGTAGACTATCCGCTGATCGTCTCACTCCAACATCAGAACTGCTTCTCAAATCTCTTCTCTCAATCTGCTTCTCTCAATCTGCTTGCTCTGCTGTGTCTTATCTATCCTTTTATACTTGAGACCACGCCCACCGAGGGGTGGGGCTCAATGTCTCACTGATGTGGCAGTTAAAGCCCTGCTCATAACTTAATCATGCCCAGATGAACAGATTAGTTTACAAGAATAATCCAATCTGTATTTTTGGAATTCACGATTAAGTAAAACTCTGAAACCATTACAACAGGTGACTTGCCATGCCCGTGGCAGCTTTTTTTGCCTTGCCCACTGCGGCTTTGCCTGCCCATGACGGCTTGCCTTTCTCAAGGCCGTCTGCCCGCTCAGAGAGGTCCCCAGGAACCGAACCCGGGGCCTCCGTGTGGTATACCGGTGCTCTTATCCACTGAGCTATCCAGCCAGCCCCTATCTTGCCTTTTCTATATAAGGTATACTACTGAGTAATTTGGTATGGGATGGTTGTTCATTATGGGAATATTTTAGCTTATAAATGAAGAAATAATGATAGTATATTGCCATTTTGCCATCCTTAATGAATTAATGGATTGAGGCGATGTTTATCATTGCTGCAATAAGAAGAGAGCCAGTAGACACAGTGAGCCTTATGTTTAAAATAGGCAAACCTCTAGATCTAAGTACCAATTTATAGTAAATAGAAAGGACAAGGAATTCATTAAACCACACAGTTAAGAAAGATTAAAATACTGCCTTTTCCTTCTACAGGCCCTACTAAACCTGGCTGAGCGACTGGGAGAGGCTAAGCCTCGAGGACTGACTAAAGCAGATATTGAACAACTTCCTTCTTATCGGTTCAATCCTAACAACCACCAGTCAGAACAGACTTTGTAAGTACATTTTTCTGGCATCATTCTGTGTTAAACATCCTCTTCTACCATTATGAAATAAAAGCTTGAGATTAAAAGATAACTTGGTGTAAAGAATAGTTTTCTCAATTTCATACTCTAGCCTATGCTATCCAGTAAGATAGTCACTAGTTACATGGGGCTATTTAAATTTAAATAAAATAAAAAGTTAAATTTCTTAGTTGCACTAGCTAGGAGCCTACCTTATTGGAAGGTGCAGATGTAGAACATTTCTGTCATCTCAGAGTTCTATTGGATGGTGTTATTCTGGATTTTTAGGTTACCTAGAAATTGTATGTTTTGTAATTTAAATTCTGGAATGTTTTAATATGAAAAATCTCATACATGTAAAGTTTGAGGTTTTTATGTGAAGATTCTGCTTTTTATAGTATCTTTTTAAATAACAGCTTTACTGTGATGTACTTCACATTCCATAAAATTCACCTATTTAAAGTATAGAGTTCCTTGAGTTTTAGGATACTCATAAAGTTGTACAACCATCACTACAATCAAATCCAGAACATTTTTATTATCTTGAAAGGAAATCCAATACTCCTTAGCATCACTCCCCATTTCTTTTCAACCCCAAGCCCTAGGCAACCACTAGTCTACTTTTTGTTTCTATTGTAGATTTTTCTATTCTGGCCATTTCATATAAATGGAACCATATCAAATGTAGTTTTGTGACTGGCTTCTTTCACTTAACGTATTTTCAAGGTTCATCCACATTGTAGCTCGTATCTGTACTTCATTTCTTTTTATTGCCAAAAATTTTTCCACACTTTTAAACTATTATGTATAAATGCTATTGTGGAAACTCATGTACAAGTTTTTGGTTGGATGTGTGTTTTCATTTCTCTTGGGTTGGAGTTGCTGGGTCCTATGGTAACTCTTTTTAAACCTTTAGGAACTGCCAGACTGATTTCCTAAGTGACTGCACTATTTCACATTCCCAGTAGCAATGTATGAGGTTTCCACATCTTTGTCAACATTTAGAATCTTTTTTTTTGAGCCTAGCCATCCTAGTGAGTGTGAAGTAGTATCTCATTGTGGTTTTGATTTGCATTTCCCTGATAGCTAATGATGTTTGTCATCTTTTCATGTACTTTATTGGCCATTTGTTTATCTTCTTTGGAGAAATCTCTACTCAGTTCCTTTGCCTGTTTTCTAATTTGGTTATTTGTGTTTTTATTTTTGAGTTGTAGGGTTATAGATACAAGTACTTTATCAGTTACATCATTTTCCAAAATGTCTTCCATTCTATGGGTTGTCTTATCAGTTACTTGTTGGTGCCCTTTGCAGCACAACATTTGTAATTTTAATGAAATCCAGTTATATACTTTTGCTTTTGGTGTCATTTCTAAAAAACCATTGCCTAATTTAAGGTCACAAAATTTTACACCTGTTTTCTCCTAAGAATTTTATAATCTTAAGACTGACTTGGATATTAAACCAGAATTTTCTTGATCATCTTTTAGTAAAGCAAAGCATTCTTTAAATGCCTTACAATTAATATCATGATTTTTTTAGGATAGTGAACTAAAAATTTTGTCTAAAAATTGGCATTTTGATAAGTGAGATATAAGTGAGTTTGTAGGTTTCAATAATTGTAACAAAATAAAAAACAACCAGTTTTATGGTTAATGATCTTTCTACTTTTTTTTAGGTGTGTAGTATGCATGTGTGATTTTGAGTCAAGGCAGCTACTTAGAGTCTTACCCTGTAACCACGAGTTCCATGCCAAGTGTGTCGACAAATGGCTTAAGGTAAAGCGGTGACATCTGTGAAGGAAATAACATTTAGTTTTCTTTCTTTATTGACCATAGGTTCATATGGAGTAAGTTTACTTAAGAGTCCATGGTTTAGTGGACGATGGGTAGATGAGACAAAATTGAAACACAGCTTTCAGAATGATCTCTGTGAATGAAGAGAAAATGCCAGTAAAAAGTTACAAGAATCAGCAGTGTGGGAGTGATAGAAGAAAACCAAAAATGAGTTATCTGTGCTTGACAATCAAGGTGTCCTGATTTTCTCGTGGAATGTAGGGGCAGGGCTGAATTTGTTACATTTAGAAAGGGACCTCACTGGAGATTCTTGGTCAAAGGTTCTTATTTTATTTAATTTAAAAGCTCAAAGGGCATAAAGTGGTTATGCCAGGGTAAAATTATTACAGGGACTTCTTTTTTTTTCTATTACTGCATTTCCCTTATTGTTTGTATTTTCATAGTTTTAAATTACAATAGAATAAAAGTATGATGCAGTGACAGAATTTGAATAATAGTCTACATTGTTTTTTAATAGAATGTTTTAATTTAGAAGTAATAACTGGTTAGATAACTTCACAGTTTGATGAAGAAGAAAGGTAAGAAAAGATTAGAATAAAATAGAACCTGTCCTCTGAGTGAGCACAGAACAAGGATGTATCTAGCCTACTCCAAACTGAATCTTAAAGGGGAAGAATCACAACATCTTAGAAAAGAAAGCATTATATGCACATTATATGTGAAAACGGAGAATTAGAAAACCACAAGTTCCATGTGGCTGATAGCTGGAGTGTGAGGGAGAGTGGCAAGAGAAGCAGCATTCAGGAACATGAACAGTGAGCAGCTTGTCTAGGACTACAGTGTGAGGGAGTTTGGACTTGATTCTGAAAACAGTGGGGAAATGATAGGATAAACTGTGTTTTGGAAAGATCTTTATTGCTGTGTAGTGAATGGAATAAGGACATATGGGTCAGAGGAAGAATAGATAGTGGCAAATGGAGAAAAGAAGAGGACTGATTCAAGAGCTACCATAATGCAGAAATGCGAGTATTTGATGAAAAATAGGTTGTAGGAAGTAAGAAAACTCAGGTGATGCGTGTTTTTCTGGCTCCAGCAACTGGGAAAATGGTGGTGCTATTTGTTGAGAATGGAGTAAGAGAAAGTTTAGTTGCTGAGGAAGGGGTGAGTATGTAGAGCCACAAATATAGATGTTATCTCCTATTTTACAATTAGGTGTTCCTAACTGCCATTAGATTTTTCTTTGGTTTCATTCTATTAAGTATAGGCAAGGGAATGGATATAGCTCAAATGGTTGAGCGTCTGCTTCCCATGTACAAGATTCCAGGTTCAATGCCTGGTACCTCCTAAAAACAAACAAACAAAAAGCCATCTCTCATTGGGGAGCAGATGTAGCTCTCAGTGGTTGAGTGCCTGCTTCCCATGTACGAGGTCCGTCCTGGGTTCAATTCTCGGTACTGCTTTTAGAGAAAAAAAAAAAGGCAAGATTTTACTTTTAAGTCAGTTGTTAAATTTGTCTGAACTGGCAATGGGTATTGTCTATATGTTGGAACAGAGCTATTAAAAAAATCAGTCACAGGTTATTATATCTTTAAGACTTTTTTTTTTAAGAAAAAGAAAAATTGTTTTTTACCTCTTTAAAGGAACAAAGAACATAAAAACTAAGTGGAAAGTAAAAATAATTCCATTGTTTTATTATGTTTCATTATATATCGCAATACAGACAAGTTTTCTCTCACTTTTGCTTTATAGGCAAATCGTACTTGCCCAATTTGCCGAGCGGATGCTTCAGAAGTGCATCGGGATTCAGAATGACCAGCCTAAGAGCACAAATTTAGTTTGGGTGTTCCTCATCACATGTATATACGGACTATCCATTGAACTTAATCTGTGTGGCTTCCAGCCCTCCCTTTACCAAAAGGGTCAATGGACCTTTCTTTGCACTGTGTGACTTAATCAACTATAAAAGCTTACAATTAGTCTTCACAATTATGGGATTGTTATACTAACCGTGTGATTGGAACTCCAAAGACTTTTTCTTTAGCTTAATTTTGTGTGTGCACTAACATTCCCTGGTTTTTGTGTGATCATTCCGAGTGTTGCTGCAAGATTACAGTGGACGTGATCTTTTAGCATGTGCTTTTATAAAAAGTGTTAGCTCCAGATGATATAGCAATCTACCTTATATAGAGCCTTCAGAAACTGTGAGTGGAAATGAATGCAGTGTATGCCTGTTGGTGATAAATGTATCTGCGTGCGTTTGAGAGAGTGTGTACAACTACTTGTGTGAGGGCATGGTAGCTAATGTGTGTATGAGATCCTATATACCAGCATGTACCAAGAATGTGTGTGTAGTTTTAATTATGCTGCAATGTATAATCTGGTGTGTTATTTAAACAGCACTAGTACTGTACACTGGTTTTTTTCCCTTGTGTTTGCTGTTGCACACTGATTGCTAAGGGTGCATCAATTATAAGCATTGAATACTCCATCCCTTTCCCTCCCGATGAATGGAATGAGAAAGGTCTTCTTCCTTTGCTTCAGGCAGCTGTCACCTTCTCTTCATTGGTGGTCCTAAGTGGGTCTCTTAGGAAAAAAAATGTAACAGATTCTCACTCCATGAACCTAATTTTTTATTCTGTTGTGAAAAAGAAATTTTTTAATCTCCAACTTGCTGTTTCCAAAAAGAAGGTGCAATATCACACATCATCAGTTAGCAATACTAGTATTTCAATCAATGATTTGAATGTTGATACTTTTCTTGTTTTTCCTTTACATTTCCATTAAGCTTGTTACAGAAAGAACCTGTGATTTTTTTTTTAATGTTTAGATTTGTAGTCTATTCTGAAGATATTTGAGTAATATATTTCTAAGAATACCACTGGTCCCATGAAGTCTTACCTCTTTGACTTCTACAGAACAAAATCTATTAATTCAGCTTGACTTCTGATATTTGTCCTTTGTTCAAGCTCCCATAGGCAACTAAATTGTTTTAAGAAAATTATTTTTCTTTTTATATTAATTCACCTACCAAGCTCCAATTCTGAAAGTCATCTAGTTCTTTTTCCCTCAGTAAATGTCTCATCAAAACCCTTGTTTCCAGGATGGATGAAATGCTGTGACAGCTTGTGTTCCTTAGACCTGATTTGCTTTGATATTTTATTGCTTTTCCTTTTAATTTTTGTTTGAATGAGAAAAGTTGAATACAACAGGTGTCCAGAATACTTGCAGTATAACTGAAGATTTGATTTTTGTATAAAAATAATGCTGTAAAACAGGAATTGACCTTCATTTAGTTGATACAAAATAATACATAACTGTGTGCTTTTTTAAAGGTTCATTAAGCATAATTCAGATTGTTTAAAGTCAGTTTTTAAGCAACATATTTAGATTCCTCTCACATTCTTTTAGTGTATTCAACATTTTCTTCCTCTCCCTACAGTTGCTGTCACTGCTTTGTTGGCAATAGCACAAGCTGCATAATTCCAGTCAGGACTGTGATAACTTGCTGCCAGCCTCACTCAACTTTCAGTTGGCTCTGTGTCAGTTTTCTACTCAGACAGTGTTAACTACTCGTTACTGCCATGCTGCTTGCCCTCCCTTGAAGTCTCTATAAGCTCATCACAGCCTAGAGTTCAGTAAAGTCAATTCACACAAAAGCACAATTTTGCCCTTTTCCAGACACTGTTGCCTCTATCTAGTTATACAAATAGGATTTTGCATACTTTCTGTTTGTCCATAGATTTGTCAGTGCGTCAGAAGAAATACATCTAAACAGTGGTAAAATTTAGTACATGTTATTTTTAAATCTTTAGGATATTCCCCACCCACTCCTGAGGAATTAAAAGTGTGTTAAAGACCAAAATTATTGGCATAATAATCAGCTGCATATGAATCACGTATAGTTTAATCTTTTTTTAATTAAAAGAATCATGTTTAAAATGGTAAAAAGGCCCATCTTATACATAGACTCTTTTATATAGCTGAAAAAAGTTTATATCTGTACAGATCTAACATAACACTACTACACTCAGTATTCATTTTATTGAAGCATGCAAGTAAAGCACTTTTTCTAATTTACATAGAGATACCTAATTAACAAGGCACATTGTACTAATGACTAGGAAAAGTAACTTTTTCTTCCCTCCCTCCAACTATGAATTTTTATCATAATGTCCCTTTCTATTAAGTTTTTGAGAGGTAATTGGCCATTTTGGAGGCGGCAGGGTCTATTTTGGTGAAATCCTGAATTATTGTATTCTTACGACTGATCTCTCTTTGGGGATGTCTTTCTTGCACAAGGCTCTTAGAAATGTGTGCAGACTTGCTTATTACATGGTTAATGTATATTAGCACACATTTATGTGTTCTTAACCAACTTAGACTAGCCAAAGTGAGCAGCTTTGAGGCTAACAAAAGAGGAAGAACAATTTGAATATGCCCGGCTGTTTTCACCTTGGGTGAGGCACCAGATAGCAGGCAGATGTTGATTTGTTAACCTTCCTCTTCTTTCCTTCTAGAACAATATTGGCTTTACCATCTTAACTCTGCTGTGGAGTTTTTTTGTTTGTTTGTTTTTTGGGGGTTTTTTTGGCACGAATTGTCAACCCTTTTTTTTTTTTTTAACTCTCCCCCTGCCCCCGCCAACAAATAAAACAAGTCAAGGCCCCCAAGTATCAAGATCTCATATTAGAATTTTCTGATCTGATTTTTTTTTTTTTGAGCAAAATCTGGAAAATGTGAACACATCTTTAGATTTTATACACTCTCAGAAATGTGATTTGTTAAGATTCTTAAAATTTGGGCCTCTTGTAATATTTTGAATGAGATCTTCCAACTCACTTATGAGAGTATTTTTCACAGATATCTTTAGGCCTTCATTAGAAAGCTAATTTTCCCCCTGTTGGTACATTTGGTTACCTCATCTTGCTGTTTGTTTCAGATTATGAAAGCTTACAGGGGTGGTTTTTGGAATCATTTGCTGAGTCATTTCCTCGAATCATATTCCATTGTATCAGTTAACATATAGTTTTAAATGTACGTATTATAAATATCTGTAACCAAATCATTTGAAGGCTTGATAAATTTTTAACAAAGTTTGTACATTTTTTATGAAAGTTACTAGTAATGCTTTACTAAGTAGTGCAATGAATTTTTATTTTTAATCCCTGTGCCCAATTTTGGAGTTGAGAGGGTTGTTGGTAATAAATGTATGATGTACACTTAATATATTCTGTTGTGTTTCATGTTACTATGTTAGGGAAGGGTTGGGGGTTAGGGATTCTTGCTGATGGAGCTGGTTGAGCTACTAGCTGCCAGATTTACTTTTTAAACTATTTCAGATTTTATGTTTCTGCATTTGTGTAAACAACTTAGAAATACAAAGCAACTAGCATTATAGCATATAGTGCATAGTTATATATTTTTTAAAGGCCAAGAAGAAGCTGAAGATGTTGCCATGCTTGTAGGGTATACATATTGAACAGTAGAGACACATACATCAATGAGTAAATTTTTCCTATATGTTAAAGATATAATGTAGGAAGCAAGATTACAATAGATAATTGGCCATATTTGTCCACATGAGCCATAGTTCACATCAATCATTGTCAGCATAATTTGGAAAAGGTATTCTCTGCTTGTCATTTTCCATAAATGTTTCTGTAATTGCTTTCCTTTGATTAAAAAAAGGAAAAAAATAAAAGCAATCTACTACTTATACATATGTTGATTGTGTTACTTGAGAAGGAAAGTGGAAACAAAATACAAAGAAAATGAGGCTAAATAATAGATCCTATTCTCTTCCCTCATTTGGAAAAGTCATTCTTTGGCTAAAGCAAAGGTGATGCTCTCTTACCAGCTCCAGTACTCAACTGACAGGAGCTGCTGCTTAGACCTTAGCCTCTGAGGCATTCAGAAAAGTGACAAGGTCCTGGACCCCCCCTCCCCCATTTTTCCAGTTTTTTATTAGACTTTGAGTATCTTGAGAAACCCAAAACTTGTACTGTCCTATATCAGGGGCACTTACTTTTCAGTAAATATCCATGCACTCTTCTTGCATCTCCCTTACATAAAGCAGGGCCATGAGGCTGGTTCTGGACAAAAACCTGCAAGCCTAGGCAGTGTGGCTTCTCTATGTGGGAGCATTTATAAGTCAGCCCTTTTTCTCTGCCATGGTAATGGCATCCCTGGATATAAATCACTACCTGGAAGGGAGTGCCCTAGAAGGCCATTGGACCCTCAGCAGGTTTTCTGTGAGTGAAAAATAGAAATTATTAAATGAGATGTAAAACATGGACTCTATCAGGATCTCTGTGGTACCAATTTTATTTCCCCCTTTAACAAATCTTGTTAATCTTACTCTAAGTAGCCTTTGGTGATACTAATCCCCATACATTCCAAATGTGTGAAACAAATAGATCACAAGGTCTCTCTTTCTCTCTCTCTCAAATTTTTTAGTAGCCATATTAAAAAGTAAAAAGTTGAAATGAATTTTGATATATTTTATTCAACCCACCTTACCCCCCAAATATTTCAATATATAATCAGTATAAGTTATTAATGAAATATTTTGTATCCTTTTTTCATAGCATGTCTTTGGAATCCAGTGTGTATATCACATGTATGGCACATCTCAGTTTGGACTACCCACATTTCAAATGCGCAGTAGCCACATGTTGGATGGTGGCCATTATATTGGAAGGCACAAATCTAGACTTGGCCAGTGCCAGGTTACCTGGTTTCCAGAGAATTGAACATTAGCCTTGCTACCCCAAGGTTTCTCTATTTTTATATGCCTTAGCAGACTATAGCATCATTAAAAATGTTTTACTGTGTGTAGTTCAAAACTTTAAAATAATTCATTAAAAAGTAGGCATATTTGCTGTGAACTTTGTAATACATAACTGCTCTAGATAACATTGAAGAATAAATTTATCAGTGATTTCCCAAATCAGACATTTGCTTAGCACCTCTAGGATTCGTGGCTACTCAAAAATACTAATTTGGCAATGATGGAATTTGACATTTGAAGAGTTGAGGCTAGCATAAAAATTTTCAATCTACTTTGAGATGATGGGATGGATTCCTATTGAGATTGCTTTACAGTGCACTATGCTCTTAGCCTTTTTCATGTGACTCCCTGCTTCTCAAACTAGCAGGAGACCAAATCTTTTCTACCAGAAATGTGGGAATAAGAAAAACTGAAGGAAAAAACAACAGGAATACTGAAGGTCACCTTACAATCTGAAAATAAGTTGCAGAGTCAGTATAGATGTTTTCCCACTATAGAGAAGAAGTGAATTGTTTGGGAAGATGGAACCCATACTCAGACCTCCGGTTCTCAGTTTACACATGGAAATAAAGTATGGCAGCTAGTTAATAAAAGGGCCAATAGGCAGCAGTCTTCCAGAACAAGTATACACAGTAAACATGTTAACAAGCTGCTTGTTTCCTTAGAACTCAGCCTCCCTTCATTGCCAGAGTGCTTTTATGTCTGGATAAGAATAATTTTTATTTCATCCAAGCTTCATAATTGTTTGTCTTCTAATAAAAAGTTCTCAAAATGTGTTCTAAGGGGGGCGGCTGTAGCCCAATTGGTAGGATGCCACTTTACCACATAGGAGGCCCTGGGTTCGGTTCCTGGGGCCTCCGAGCGGGCAGACCGCCTTGAGAAGGCAAGCCGCCACGGGCAGGGCAAGCCACTGCGAACAGGCAGGCCACCGCATGGTGAGCTGACTCGGCGGGTTGCCGCAGCAGGGAGGAGACAAGCAGACACAGAAGAATGCAGAAATGAACACAGCAAGATCAAGCAGAAAGGGGGAGATATGTAATTAATTTTTTTTTTTTTT
>PVKH010042395.1:0-10829 GCA_004027955.1 Chaetophractus vellerosus
CAAACTCAGCATATGAATGCATTACCTTCCTCCCAGCATTGGAAATGACTCCTGGGGATGAGTCTCCCTGGCAATGAGGGATTACTAACAAATGCCAATGGGCAGAATGACTGGAAAAAGACTCCAAATAAAAGGGGGAAATGGTAAAGACAAATGAGTTCATAGGGTGAAGGGACTTCAAAATGAGTCGGGAGGTCAACACAAAGGTAATACTTATGCATGCCCCAGTAGTACCTCCTAGGCTTTCAATCTAGATATCACCCCAAACAGAGGGCCTTCTGAGGGTTTTGGAGATATCCAGGCCCTATATTAGGGCAGATAGCCCCAGAATTTGGTGCCTTACCAGTGGGGCCTAATTTGGAACCCTTGCTCTTCAGAGTGAAAGACGCTGACCATAATCTTTTCACTGCTCATGGTTCATTGGTCTCTTCTTTCTAACCTATATTTGATGCCAGAGTTTTAGGTGTACTTTCAGGGACCAGAGCCTATGCACTATCCCTGTACCAACTGGGTCCAGAGGCTCTGTGGACCTGCAACTCCCTACTCTACAACTCAACGGAATCACCCAGGACACCTAGTGGGGAGATGATGATCGACGACAGCTATCCTGGGGATTGGAAAGAGCCTGCAGTTGCAGGCAGAACAACTCTTCCATTGTATCCACAGGATATAAACCCCCCTCACTTGGTGGTGGAGGGGACATCACCACCCCAGCCTCCTCAGGGTTGGGGGAAGAACTATGGACTAGAATGGACTTTTTGGTGTTCTGTTATAGACTTGTGATACATGCAATGGAAGAAATTACAAAATTATGTGGAGCCAGGGGCCACTGGATGCTTTGGGGCCAGGGAGAGGGAAGGGCAATTGTAATATGGGTTTTTTTTTGGACTTCAGAATTGTCATGGGTGATGTTGCAGTGGAGGATATAGGCCATTTTATATCATCATGTATCATGCAGACCTGTATGGGAGAGAGGGTGATCTACAGTGTGAATTGTGATCCATGCTTGATGGCAAAGCCCCAAAATGTGCTTATCTGTCACAGGCGTTGTGCCACACTGATGAAGGATATATAAGTGGGAGGTTGTGGGAGGGGTGGGAAGGTAGCATATGGGTACTCCTAAAATTTCTGTGTAACATTTATGTAATCAGTGTATCCTAAATATATATATATAAAACCCTAAATGAATAAATAAATTTATAGGAAAGCAAAAAGTAGAGCTAAATGAAATAGAAAATAAGAAAGCACTAGAAAAAATAAACAAATCCAAAAGCTGGTTCTTCAAGAAGATCAATAAAATTGACAAACCTTTAGCCAGACTAACAAAGAAAATGAGAGACCAGAAGCAAATACACAAAATAAGGAATGAATAAAGGGATATCACTACTGACCCCACGGAAATAACGAATATCATAAGAAGATACTTTGAAAAATTATATGCTAACAAGAATGATAATTTTGAGGAAATGGACAAATTCCTAGAAACTCACAAGCAGCCTACACTTATGAAAGAACAAATTAATGAGCTCAACAGTCCAATTACAAGTAAAGAGATAGACTCAGTCATCAAAAATCTCCCAAATAAGAAGAGCCTAGGACCAGAGAGCTTAACAGCTGAAGTCTACCAAAAATTTTTTCCAGAGAAAAAAGTAACAAATTCTACCAAAAATTCTGGAAAAAACTAAGCTCCTCCAAAAAATAGAAATAGAAGGAACATTGCCTAACTCATTCTATGATGCCAACATTACCCTAATACCAAAGCCAAAGATACCACAAGAAAGGAAAATTTCAGACCAATTCCTCTAATGAACCTAGATGCTAAAATCCTCCACAAAATACTTCCTAATCAAATTCAACAACATATCAAAAGCATTATACACCATGACCAAGTGGGTTTCATCCCGGGTATGCAAAGATTGCTCAACATAAGAAAATCCATCAACATAATACACCACATAAACAGATTGAAAGAAAAAAATCAAATGATCATCTCTATAGATGCAGAGAAAGCATTTGACAAAATACAGCATCCTATCCTCATAAAAACACTGCAAAAGATAGGAATAGAAGGAAACTTTCTGAACATGATAAAAGATATATATGAAAAACCTAAAGCTAACATCATCTTCAATGGTTAAATCCTAAAAGCCTTCCCTCTGAGATTGAGAACAACAAAAGAATGCCCATTATCACCTCTCCTATTTAACATTGTTTATTATTATTATTATTATTTTCAATTTTTAATCAATTCTTTTTTTTGATGCATTGATTACATAAATATTACACAGAAATTTTAGGGGTGCCCATATGCCCCACCTCTCACACCTCCCACAACCTCCCAAATATGCATCTTCACCAGTGTGGCACATCACCTGTAATAGATATACATATTTTGGGGCTTTGCACCAAACATGGATCACAGTTCACCCTGTAGACCACCCTCTCTCCCACACAGTTCTGAATGATACATGATGATATAAAATGGCCTATATCCTCCATTACAACATCACCCAGGACAATCCCAAGTCCCAAAAAAGCCCCTGTATTACAACTGCCCTTCCCTCTCCCTGCCCCCAAAGTGTCCAATGGCCCCTGGCTCCACATAATTTTGTAATTTCCTCCATTGCATGAATCACAAGTCTGTAACAGGACACCAACTTGTCCACTCTAGTCCATAGCTCTTCGCCCAATCCCAAGGAGTCTATGCTGGTGATGTTCCCTCCACCACCAAGTGAGAGGGGCTTATATGCCATGGATATGATGGAAGAGATTATCCTTCCCGCACCTGCAGGCTCTCTCCATTCCCCAGGATAGCCGTCCTCCATCATCATCTCCCCACTAGCTGTCTTGGGTGAGTCCATTGAGCAGTAGAGTAGGAATTGCAGGTCCACTGAGCCTCAGGGCCCAGTTGGCACAGGGACAGCTTGTAGTCTCTGGTCCTCGGAAGTACACCTAAAACTCTGGCATCACATATAAGTTTGAATAGAAGAGACAGATAGACCAGATGCAGTGAAGACATATTTTGGTCATGCTCTGTCACTCTCAGGAACAAGTATTCCAAATAGGGCCCACTGGTAAGGCACCAAACTCTGGGACTTTCTGCCCTGATATAGGACCTGGATATCTCCAAAGCCCTCAGGAGGCCCTCTGTTTGGGGTGATATCTATATTGGAAGCCTGGGAGGTCCTATGGGGGCCTGCATAAGTGTTACCTGTGGGTTGAGCCCCCGACTCACTTTGAAGTCTCTTAGTCCTATGAACTCATTTGTCTTTACCATTTCCCCCTTGTATTTTAAGTTTTTTCCAGTCATACTACCTGTTGGCATTTGTTAGTAATCCCTTGTTGCCAGGGAGGCTTATCCCCAGGAGTCATGTCCCATGCTGGGAGGAAGGTAATGCATTCATATACTGAGTTTGGCTTAGAAAGAGGCCACATTGAGGAACAAGGAGGATCTCAAGAGGCAACTCTTAGGCACCCCATAACACTAAGCTGTTTCACTTCCAGGAGCAAAGACTCATAAAGCTAGTCATCAATAAAAAGGGCCCATCATTGGATCATCCTCCTTTGCCAGACACTGCTTCTGCACTTGGGGGACTGTTGCTACTCTTATGGAAAATATGGCAGAGTTCTCCAAGATGGGAATTCAGTGTTCTCAAATTTGTTGAGTAATTCTTCACCCCATCACCATGCCCCTTGAGCATTTGTACAATTATGCATGCCTTTTGTGTATGTTCAGGTGGACTTCCTCCCATGCACCCCATCCCCGACAACAAGGACACCAAGTTTGCAAATCAGATGGACATTCCAAGTTGGAATAAGGAAAAGAACTTTGGAGAGAAGGACTTGGATTTTTCCAAGACCTGAATTCAGGGGAACTCTAGGAACCTGGACTTCATGAAAAGTAGCCTTGTCAAGAATTGAGATTTCCTTAAGTGAAGTAAATTTCTAAAATGTAGGTGACAATATTGATGACATTCTCCTCAGGTGTCATCATTGTTCTGTTCACATATTAATTTATATTCAAGTGTCTGTGGCTTTGAGAAAATGAATATTTACATACTGTAATGGTTTCAGAGTTTTATTTAATTGTGAATTCCAAAAATATAAATTGGATTATTCTTGTAAACTAATCTGTTCATCTGGGCATGATTAAGTTATGATAAGAGCACTAACTGGGCCCCGCCCCTCAGTGGGTGTGGTCTCAAGTATAAAGGCTAGGCAGTAGATCTGAGTTGCAGAGATTTGGAGAAGGAGATTTGAGAAGCATTTCTGATGTTGGAGTGAGCCGTTCACCCGATAGTCTACAGCTGGCCTTGAGGAGAGACGCAAAGCATAGAAAGCCTCATGGTCTACAGCTGAACTTGTGAAGGAAACAGAAGCTAAGCCCGGAGAGAAACGCAGCCCCGGGAACAGAGGAACCTGGAAGCCTGTACCCGGGAGACGTCGGCAGCTATCTTGCTCCAACACGTGGACGTTGGTATAGGAAGAAATTTATGCTTTGTGGCCTGGTAACTGTAAGCTTCTACCCCAAATAAATACCCTTTATAAAGACTGATCAATCTTTGGTATATTTCAAAAGGCACGCCTGTGGCTGACCAAAACACATACTATTGTATTTAAACTTCAACTTAATGACTCTTTTCCTGGTCTTCCTCTTAGGTGGTTTTCCCTCTCTTTACTTCCCCAACATAAAATCTTTTAAATAATTTTTCTTATATGTCAACTTTGAAAATGCACTCTAATTATCACTGTTTTATAAGGTTTTCTACTGCCTAGAATATCCTTTAATTTGATATTCTTTCCCAGATAGCTGTCATATTTGAAAAAATTATAGGGCCATCTGAGATATTTAACATTTTCATTTTCCTAATGTTATTCTACTAAGTAACTTTTTCAGTTGTTTTAGGCAGGGAAATTCATCTTTAAAAAGGCAAGAAATAATAACCATTCAACATATTTTCTGAAAAGACACATCTAGCATCATGTCTTTGGTAAGTTCTGTGGGGGTGAAGCCTGGTTGTTGAAGTAGATACCTGGGAGTGGAATAAATTGGGAATTCAGTTCAATCATTTAATCATAAGTTGCTTTCAAGTGCTAATCCAGAGAAAGTCCACGATAGTATGAATTTAGGGAAAAATTAACTGGAACACAAATTTGTAACCTAGGCTTTTATAAAATATAATCACATAAACATGGCTCATATACTTATTCTTTGAATCATAATAGTCTTCAAAACTGATGAAGTCTCTGAAGTTGGTGTACTACAAAAGATAATATTTCTTTGCATGCAAGGGAATAACATGCTATGTAACTGCCATGGGAAAGATTTTACTTGGAGACTATCACTGAATGATTAGTGTAGAGTTTATATGAATATGAATGGATTTTTATGGAGAAACCTTTTATAGCTTCTCCTCTACTTCTCAGAAGCAGAATTCTCATACTCAAAAGAATTATATTACTTGTAGCCAATTGCTACAAGGTTTTACTCAGAGATCCAGAGTGACTCAACATGTGTTAAGTCACAAGGGAAAGAAACCCTACTTCAGTAATCTATTTGGAAAAGCCCTCATTGGCCAGTCACCTTATAATCAACAAAAGCATATTTCCAATAGAAGTAAATCATATCAGTTTCATCTAATTGGTAAATCATTTATTCATTGTTGTGGCCTACACAGTACAATGGAACCCAATTTGGGAAGAAACCATATGAATGCCATCTTTGTGGGAAAGCCTTCACTAAATATTCTGTCCTGAGACAACATGAGAGATCTCACAATGGAGAGAAGCCTTATGAATGTGATTTATGTGGGAAAGGCTCACACTGGAGAGAAACACTCTAAATGTCATATCTGTGAGAAAGCCTTCACTCAATGTTGTTTTCAATATTATCCCATGGAATCACTGGATCATATGGAAGTTCTATAGTTAGTTTTTTGAGGAATCACCAAACTGTCCTCCATAGTGGCTGGGCCATTCTACAATCCCACCAGGAGTGGATGAGTGTTCCCATTACTCCACATCCTCTCCAACACTTATAGTCTGCTGTTTTTTAATAGCCGCCAATCTAATAGGTGTAAGATGGTACCTCATTGTAGTTTTGATTTGTATTTCCCTATTAGCTAGTGATGTCAAGCATGTTTTCATGTGCTTTTTATCCATTTGTATTTCTTCCTCAGAGAAGTGTCTGTTCAGGTCATTTGCCCACTTGAAGGCCTTATGTTGAGTGAAGCACACCAAGCATTGAAGGCTGATCAGTACATGACCTCACTAATATGAATTCAGGAAATTGAGCAGTCTCAGAGAGTTATTGTCTGTGACATAGGTTTACAAGAAATAGAAAGAGAAGAGAAGGTTGTGAGCCATCACTCATATGGATGTAATCTATGGTAATGTGATATAGTGTAGTTGCATATTGAAAAGATAGGATAAGAGGGTAGTGATATTATTGGGTTGGGTGGTGCAGGGTTGACAGGTGGGCAGATTGGGTTGGTCAGATTGTCCAAGATACTGGTGGCAGGGATGGGAGAGGGTCCAGGTGATCACTGGAGAGTTGTGCATATGACATTGAAAATACAGAGGTGGGAATGCTCTTATGGCAAAATGACAAGGAAGGGTCACAGGTTAAGGGTGGGGGGCATTCAGGAAAGGGTGCACCTAGAACAGGTTTCTAGGGAGTGTGTGACTGTTCACTCTGTCATAATGTGTTATATAAGTGAGTGGAGACCCACTTAATGAGTGTGAAGGGGATGGACTTCCATCTTTGGGAGCACCACTTTGTTCAGAAATTGGTGAGAACCTCTCAAGAGCAAGGGCGGTTCCTAATAGGGGAGGACAAACCAGTGTGTAAAGACCTCTTGTTGTATGTAACTGTGAATGTTGTCATCCAATGAGTCAAGCCAGGGTATCATCGTGGGCCCTGGGGTGATGGTATGGGAGGAATAGAATAGCTCAAACAGGGGTATTTCATGGTCAGTGGAAATGTTCTTCATTACCATGCAGTGAAGGACACAGGACATGGTAAGTATCAAAATTTATAAGCATGTATGGTCTAAAATGTAAACCATAGTATAAACCATTGACAATGTTTAGTAGCTATGTTTCACTATTTTTATATCAGTTATAACAATGCTACAGTTCACATATAAAAAGGTATTAATATGGGCAGGAGGAAAGGGGAGGATGTTGGGTATATGAGAGTCTCCTGTATTCTGTGTGTGACTGCTGTGACCTAAAACTTCTTTGAAAACAAAATGAAAAATAGACACTTGGGAGTGAGGGGGGAACATGCCAAGACAGAGACTGGACCCCAGATATTGCAGTGATGAAAGGAAAAGGTCAATTTTTTCCCATTTTTTTAGTAGCCCAATCTTTTAATTTTATTTCATTTTTAGGTTTTAGAAAAAATTTTAATCTATTTCATCTCTTACATTTAAATTTATTATTCCTTCATTTTCCTATTAATTGTCTTCAGCTATTGTAATGGCTTCATCTTTGAAGGAGATTTGGATCACAGAAGGGTTACAAATGGGGCAGGGGAGGATTGTTGGTGTGGGGTGTCAGGGGTGGGGGATGCATGGGAGGAAATTCACCTAAGCATAAATATAATGTATATAAAAATGTTCAAATTTTCACAGGGCATTGTCACAGTGGGTGGAGAATCACTCAATAAATGAGAGAACACTGAATTCCCATCCTGGAGAGCTCTGCCACATTCCCTAAGGAAGCAGCAACTGTCCACCAACTGCAGGGGCAGTGACTGGCAAAGGAGGATGATCCACTGATGGGCCCTTTATATTGATGACTAGCCTTATGAGTCTTTGCTCTTGAAATTGAAACTTAGCCTAACATTATAGGGTTCCTAAGGTTTGCCTACCGAGAGCTTCCTTGTTGCTGAAATGTGGCCTCTCTCTAAGCCAAACTCAGCATATGAATGCATTACCTTCCTCCCAGCATGGGACATGACTTCCAAGGGTGAGCTACCCTGGCACCAAGGGATTCCTACCACGTGCCAACTGGAAATGCAACTGGAAAAAGGCCTTGAATAAAAGGGGGGAAAGGTAAAAAATATGAGTTTGTATGGCTAAGAGACTTCAAAGTGAGTCAGGAGCTAATCCCAGAGGTAATGCTTACACACATCTCCGTAGGATCTCATAGAAGTCCAAAGTGGATATCACCCCAAATTGTGGGGCTCCTGAGGGCTCTGGAGACAACCAGGTCCTGTGTCAGGGCAGATATCTCTGGTGTTTGGTGCCTTGACAGTTGGTCCTACTTTGGAGTTTGTGCTCCTGAGAGTGACAACTATGTCTTCCCTGCACATGGCTCATCTGTCCCTTCTATTAAAACCTATACTTGGTGCTGGAGTTTGTAGGTGTACATCCAGAGACTTGAGTCTTTGGGCTGTCCATGTGCCTGCTGGGCCCAGAAACTTGGTGGAGCAGCAAATACTATTCTACAGCTCATTGAACACACCCAGGACAACTTGTGGGGAAATGATGAAGGGCATCAGCCATCCCATGGAATGGAGAGAGTCTGCAGCTGCAGGCAGGTTAATCCCATCCATCTTCCCCATGGGATATAAGCCCCCTCTTGATTGGAAGTGGAGTGGACATCACCATCCCAGACTCCTTAGGATGGGGGGAAGAGCTATGGACTGGAGTGGACTTACTTGTATTCTACTATAGACATATTGTGATTCAAGTAATGGAGGAAATTACAACATTGATGTGGAGCCAGTGGCCACTGGAGGCTCTGGGGGCAGGGAGAGGGAAAAGCAGTTGTACTACAGAGGCTTTTTCAGGACTTGGGAATGCTCCTGAGTGACATTGCAATGACAGATATAGACCATTTTATATCATCATATAACATGCAGAACTGTGTGGGAGAGAGTGTGGTCTACAATGTGAACTATGGCCGATGCATAATGACAAAGACCCAGGATGTGTTTAGCAATTACAATTAATGTGACACACTAATGAAGGATGTTTATGTGGAAGGTTGTGGGAGGTATGGCTGGTGGGTTGTATGGGAATCCCTTTACTTTTGTGTAATATTTATGTAATGTAAGTATCTTTTATAAAAAATAAAAAATATTTTGATTTGTGAAAACATGAAAGAACTCACACTTGAAAGAAACCTTATAAATGTCATCTATGTGGGAAAGTGTTCACCTCTAGTTGCAGACTTAGACAACTTTAGAGGACTCTTAGTGGTGAAAAACCCTATAAATGTCATCTCTATGGAATAGCCTTCACTCAATATTCTGTCCTGATGCAGCATGAGAGAAATCACACAGGAGAGAAACCCTATGAATATCATCTATTTGGGAAAGCCTTCAATTTTTGTTCTGTCCTGAGGCATCATGAAAGAGCTCACACTGGAGAGAAACCCTATGTATACCATGTATAGGAAATGTTTCTTTCAATCTTCTGACCTTAGATTAGATGAGAGAACTCATAATATAAATGTTTTGTATATGGAAGAGTCTCCAGACCTTGTGTTAACCTTTGACATAATAGAAAAGTCAAACACTGAATAAACACTTTGTAATTACTCTGGAGAACTTTTTATCACCCTGACTCCTACATCAATTTAAGCCAATTCATATTGGAGAGAATTGGTATGTTTCCTAAATATCAAAGCTTTTAGTGGATGATCTGATGATTACAACATGAGAGAACTCATAATATAAATGTTATGAAAATGGAAAAGTCTTCATCCACTGTTTCCAGCTGCTAGACATGACTTAACCAGAAGATGAAGCCCCTGGGGGGAGTGCCAGTTAATTCATGTTGGAGATGTTAATCATGAAAAACCACACAAAGTCATTTATTCATACAGCAACACTTTTGGGAAAGTGAGAATTCACACTATATTAAATTCTTATCAGATTCATGACAGAAGGCATGTATTAGTGATCACTTATTCCTTAGCATTAATATTCTTATGTTGAGGAAACAACAATTCTAAAGTCAATTAAGGAAAATCTTCAGTTGGATTTCATATCAGAAGATATATAGTGCTAAGTGAAATACTTTATATGGACCTATTAGCACACAATTCAGCAAAGAGTCAAGAATTTTGAAGACATACTATTGAAGCTATGTATAACAATTTAGAATTATGAAGTAATCTGTCTATACTGAATGATGAAAATTTTAGAGGTAATATGAAGTGAAATTAATTCAATAGATTATTACTTGCATATATGTAAGCAACAAATATTCTTAGATTAGACAATCTAATATATTGGACAAATTCTAGTTTTGTCTTTATGAAGTTCTAAATACAGACTTGAATCAATCAGAAAATAACTTTGAATGTTATCTCAAACACTTAGAAAACAAAATTAAAGTTCTTAACAATTATCTTAGTATTACAATATATGTTCATGACAAGGATGAAAACAATCATGGAAAAATAAACACATTAAAAATATGTCGTTGGCACTTTTCGGCGATGACACTACTCACAGGGACCAGGGACTGGCTGCCGGCGTTGTTCAGCGGCTACCCTGCTTGCAGTGGGGTTTTGGCTTGCCGCCCCTGAGGGGCATCCCAGCCATCTGGAGGCAAAGGGGTCTCCAAGTGGCCCTCCCAAACCAGATAGGAGACAAAGGGGTACAGCGGGAAAGGGAAGAAGGGGGAAAAGAGGGGGGTTGTTGGCTCGCTGGCTCAGGGCTCTAAGCTGGCCAGGCTCAGGCACTCTGAGTGCAGCAAGTTGACTGGCTCACCAGGGCCCAGGCGTCCCAGTGTGTGGCAGCGGGCCAGGTACATGGGAACCCTATGGACTCAGGCATCCCTGAGAGCGATAGGCCAGGAATCTGGGAT
>PVKH010042396.1:0-10831 GCA_004027955.1 Chaetophractus vellerosus
CAAAGGCCTGAGCCCTTGCAGACGTCGGCAGCCATCTTGCTCCAACACGTGGACTTTGGTATGAGAAGAAACTCATGCTTTGTGGCCTGGTAACTGTAAGTGTCTACCCCAAATAAATACCCTTTATAAAGACCGACCAATCTTTGGTGTATTTCAAAAGGCACACCTGTGGCTGACCAAAACACTGGGTAATTCTTTGTGTCTGTTTCCTGCCCTCTCTTCTCTCCTCCTCCTGTCTTCACTGGGATTCGATCCTGGGAACCTCCGATGTGGGAGAGAGGCATCCTACCGCCTGTGCCACCTTAGTTCCTGGTTTTTCAGTGAGTCTTGTCTTGGCTCTCCTTTGTGTCACTCTCCTGTTACGTCATCATCTTGTTGCGTGGCTCAGCAGGGTCTGATGGCGCCTACGCACGTGGGGCCTAGCAGCCCACACACCTTCCATAGTTTTCTTTGTTTTTACTGGGAGGTCCCAGGGATCGAACCCAGGTCCCTCCACATGGGAGATGGACTCCCAACCATTTGAGCCACATCTGCCCCCTCTCATTGATTTCTTATTACTAGGAATTCCTAGAATTGATGTACTTACAAATCAGTCCCCTATTAATTAAGGTTAATCTGGTCATTCCTGCTTAAGACCTCAGTTTGTGTCAGTCTTCCCATTTAACCATATTCCTTCTAATCAGCCTCCAAATCCTGCCAATCCCTGCCAAATTGTGTTCACCTCTCTATCCTCCCACCTATCTATTGTAATCTTTCTTCTCTTTCAAGTCTAGTTCCAATGATACATCCATCAACAAACCTTTTGTGACCCTGCCAATTTCCACTTCATGACACTTTGCATATGTCTCTAGAACTACAGCTAATGACAAACTTGAACTAATCTCTTTACTAGAGAGCAGCCTCCTTAAGGACCAAGAACTTGCCTTAATTTTAGTGCTGAGCCAAAATTCCATCCTTAAATCTTTGCCTATAATGAGCTAGTCCTTTTACTACACTGACATCTTTAAGAGAGTATCAGTTAGTGTAAAATCACAGCAGAGATCTACAGGGATTAAGAAAAGTCAATTTTCTACAAACTATGTTCCTCCCAGATGTGTGGCAGCTTATTCTCTATAATCACTTGAAAGTCCCTGTCGCCCAGTCTGGCTACTTGGTAGTTGCCTGTAAATGATGGAACAGATTCTGGCAGAGAGATTTCACCTATTTTAAGAGTTTAGCTGATAACTGGAGGAGGTAAGAAAATATCAGCTGGACCATTGCTTAAGTTAAAGCTTTAAGCGTGTGTTTTAGTTTGTCAAAGAGATGCCGATGCAAAGTACCAGAAATCTGTTGACTTTTATAATGGGGATTTATACGGGGTAAAAGCTTACAGTTCAAAGCCATGAAATGTCCAAATCAAGGCATCAGCAGGGATGTTTTCTCACCAAAGTCAGCTACTGTTCATCCTGGCATGTTGCCACGTGGTGAAGCAAGATGGTCACCGATCTCAGCCTTCCCCTCTGGGCTCATCACCTCCTCTTGAGCTGCTCCATGGGCCCAGCCTCTTGGGCCTTCAACTTTGCCAGGTAAATGTGCCCAGTTGTTTGGTCAAGCAAGCACTGGGATAATTGTAATACACAGACATTTATGGGTTTTAGTCATCAGTGAGTTTACTGCATAGATGGCTGATTACATCTTCATCAACCAGGGAGATTGCCATCAGCAATGAGTGATGCTTTATGCAATCAGTTGAATGCCTTAAAAGGGGAAGTGATTTCAGCATTCGGAGAGAATTTCCGAGCTTGTCTTTAGATAGCCAACATCTCCTGGAAACTCATCAAGGACCTTCACTGGACTTTCATCGGAGCCCCTGTGTTGCAGCCTGCCTGCAGAACCTGGACTTATGTATCCCCATGGTCACATGAGAAACTCTTATAAAATCTCATACTATTTACAGATATCTCCTGTTGATTCTGTTTCCCTAGAGAACCCTGGCTAATACAGGGCTTCATGCTTAATTAATCCTATAAGTCCTCTCTCTCCAGGCATAGGGCTTGTCTCTTAGAGCTTCTCTCCTTGCAGCTTAACTGTGGGCAAAACTGGAATCTTTTCTCTCACATGGCAGAATCAAACATGGCAGTTCCTTTTTTTCCCCCTCTGTCTGTCCGTGTGAGTCCATTTATATCAGACCCAGTAAGGGGATGGGGACTGTACTAGTGAGCCAAATGGGTGCCTTTGCAAATATACCAATAATTGGTTGGCCTTTATAAGGGGTATTTATTTGGTGTAGAAGCTTACAGTTACCAGGCCACAAAGCATAAGTTTCTTCCCTCACCAAAGTCCACGGGTTGGAACAAGGCAGCTGCCGATGTTTGCCGGGGTTCAGGCTTCTTGGTTTCCTGGGGCTGCGATTCTCTCTGGGCTTAGTTCCTCTGTTTCCTCCACAAGGTCAGCTGTAGACTATCAGGCGAATGGCTCACTTTTCTACTCCTGGGGCGTTCTCTCCAACATCAGAACTGCTTCTCAAATCTGCTCCCTCTGTCTTTGGCCTTGCCTTTTATACTTGAGATCACACCCACTAAGGGGCAGGAGGCTCAACACCCTACTGATGCGGCCCAGTTAACGCCCTAATCATAACCTAATCATGCCCAGATTAACAGATCAGTTTACAAGCATGATTCAATTTATATTTTTGGAATTCATAATTACATAAAACTGTCAAACCATTACAGGGACTCAACCTGAGTCACACCTCACTGATGTAGTACAATCACCCTAAAGCAATTTTATCAAGTAATCTAATCAAAGGTTCCTCAACTGAATTTAATACAATCAAAGGGCATCACACACAGAGGAATAGATTAGTTTACAAACATAATCCTTCTCTTTTTGGGATTCATAAAATAATCTCAAAAAAAAACACCCAGTTTTTTCAATTATTAGAAGTTTGACATTTCGCAAGTCATTAAGTTTCTCTGGGGCTCAATTTTCTCCCCTTAGAAAATAGGAATAATATATCAGCCCTTCCTGCCTTACAGGGCTGTTGTTGTGAAGAGAGTACAGTGAGATAAGGTATATGAAATAATTTAGTAAACATGTATCAGTTAGCTTTTGCTGTTGGCTTGCTAAAATTTTAAATTTTAAAAAATTTAAGTCATGATTCTGCATGTCTCCTGGACTGCTGTAGTATGGACCTGCTTAGTTGATCTCTGCTGGGCTCGCTCATGTATCAACAGCAAATGGGCAGGTTGGCTAGTAGCTGGCTGATCTAGGATGGTCTCAATCAGATAGCTGGTGGTTAGTGAGGTGGATTGAACTATGTACCTTAGTTTGGACATGTTCTTGGTCTTGGTCCACATTCTACTGGGTGTGGAACCTTGTAATAAGATCTATTCAAGATGGTACTCCAGTAAGGTGAGGGGTGGCCCAACTGAATCAAGTTGGGCTTTAATCCAGATTACTGGAGTCCTTTATAAACAGAATGAAAGTCGGATAGAGAAAGAAGCCACAGGGAACAGCCAGAAGCTTGAAGTCAACAGAATCCAAAAGAGAAAGGAGAAAGCGTCACCATGTTCATTGTCATGTAATGAAAGAGCCAAGGAACCCCAATGATTGCCGGCCAGCCAGAAGATACTAACCCCAGGAAGAAACAAGCCTTCTAAACTCTGAAATGATAGGCAAATAAATTCTTATTGTTAAGCCAAGCCAACCCATTGTATGGTATTTGTTTTAGAAGCTAGAAAACTAAAACAATTGGCAAGCTGTTGGCTGGGGTGAAAGGAGTGATTGGGCCATATGTATCTCATCATCCAGGAGGCTAGTTTGGGCTTCTTTACCTGGCACTCTCAGGGTTCCAAGAGCTGCAAGAGAGGACAAGCACTACTGTGCAAGTGCTTTTCAAGTCTCTACTTATGTTGCATTTCCTAACATGCCAGTGGCAGAGCTCAGAACGAGGTGGGAAAATATGAGAAGTTCCCTGACATAAGAGAATGAATATAGAAAAGGGGTAGAATTTTTGGCCACTGGGAGGGCAGCAGCAGCAGTTCTAGCATCCGGTGCCCAACATCATCAATGGAAGCTGTAGAATCTGTGTCCACCAGCAGAATTAGAATCCTTCTTGTAATAATCCTGCAATGTGGTTTGGGTGTAGTTTTCGGCTAAGTGGCCTTCCAAAGCTCACTCTGTAGCCTTCCCAAAGTGTCTATAAGCCACCTAATGTCCTTTTATAAATTCCTTTACCACTTAGACTAGCTAGAGCAGTTTCTACTGTTTGCAGGTAAGGACCTTGACACTGATAGTTCTCTATTTAGATGGAACTCAGGGCTTTAAACACTCCACACTGAAAAAGTACATTTAAATATTTTTAAATTTCTAAAAAACTTTTTTTTGGTAATAAAAAGCTTAATTCACCTTTCCCTATATAGGCTTAACTTTTATTCATATAACCTAAAGTTAGCTTTAATACACAAGTTCTGGACTCCCCAAATATGAAAACAGTTTGAGGAAAAAGGGAAAGCAAACTCCATCTCTCCTACTTAGAAAGGCATATATTTAAACTTTATGTGGAAAACCTAAGCTCTCTAGCTCCACATAGTGTCCTGTTGAACCTGTGTGGCACCATATCAATTTGTAGGAGAATGAAAATGAAACTTGTTCATAGTAGCTTCATTGGACAACTTTATTCTTTGATCAGTTTTAGATGGATATTTTAATTTTTATAAATTTGTAACACTAACAAATAGTATGGAGTAGTGGTCAAGAGCTTTGGAATTAATTAGACCTGTGCATCCTACCACAGCTATATACTAACTTTGTGACTTTGGGCTCAGTTTTTCTGAGCTTCTCTGCAAGATGTAAAAGTGCTCACCTCATAGAATTATTGTAAGGATAAAATAAAATCCCAGGACCTGTATTAATTTGTCATTGGAGAATACCCTAACAGAGTAATTCTTTATACCTGAATGATTAAATTTTAAATTGAGATTTAAAAATATCGTTCTTTTGTCTGACTTCAACAGTCATAAAGTTATTTCTTTTTTCATCATGATGCTAGTTAAAACATCATTTCAATAAGCAGTACATTTTAGGAGTACCAAAGTCTCTCTCTTAATCTCTCTTAAAATACGATGTGATTTGCAGTTCTCATAAGGATTGATTTTATAATAGTGGAATGTAAATGCCTTGGACAGATCATATGCTCAGATGGTGGAAGCTCTTCAGTGGTAACAAGGACTTGGGCTATTGGGCTACTCTTCTTAGAAGTCTTCGCATGTTTCACACATTTCACCATGGCACAGTCTGACTTCTTCCTACCTCTTCAATCCCATCCCATACTACTTCACGCCTATTACTGTGCTCTAAGTGAGCTACAATGACCTTTTGTCTGTTCTATTTCTTAAACACCTTTTCTGCCTCAAAGTTATTGCATTTGTTATTTCTCCAGCTTGGAACATTCTTACACACACACACATACATCTCGCCCTCACCATATCTTTCAAAGTTTGGTATATAAGAAGACTTCCATAATCATCCTTGATGTTTTGCTGATTTTCAGCCATATGAAAACCATATCTTTAACATGTTTAAAAAAATTTTGTTATGAAGGTATAGTTGTGGAGGTAGGAGTATAAAACATAATTTAGAAAACAGTTAGCTTGATTTACATTTTTTAATACTTAGACATATAGTGTGTGGGCCTTGATTTGTCCTCTTCTGCTAGGCCCCCCAAACATTCAGAGTAGGCCTGGAGGGGAGTTAAATGAACAGAATTAGCTATTATAGCAAAGCATTGAAAGTACTTAATTTTTTTTCCCCTTTGGACATTTAAGTTCTATCCAAATTGCTTGCAGACTTACAAAGCATGAGCAAATGTTTGTAATGAAGAAAAGAATACAAGATTGAATGTAAATTAAGAATATAGGGCTATATGTAAATTAAGAATAAATCTATATCTATGTGAAACATGCATACAGAAATTAACGAAATAGTTATTAGGATAGGAAGACTGAAGAATCTTTCCACTTATCCTCAAAATCCTTTTACCTCTACATTTAACTCTATAATTTGAGTAAAAAGAAAGAATGAAGACCCCTGAAGCTCTGTTTCCACACCATTATAGCAGCTACTCTGCCTCACTTGCCGTCCCTTTCCATCTTTGCTTCTAGACTGGCATTGAAGGAAGATAGCCAAAGATCAAATGCCTGCAAAACAAAAAATATTTTAAAAAACAAAGCTACAAAAATGGACAGTTTAGCACTCAAGGGGAAATAGATCTGGGGAATTCTAGAGTAGGTTTCCATGACCAGTTCTGGTGTCCAGTTTCATGAAATGGAGACCTTAAATTCATTCAGTTCATCTTTCTTCCTTCTGCCAGGGAGGAGAGAGAAGTGAGCCAGTGAGATCCTGTGGGGGTAAATCACAGGGCTTCGCCGGGAGCCCAAGAGTCCTGAGGGTTTGGCATTTATTAGGCAAGCAATTAAAAGAGGGCAAGGTAGAGAAGGTGGTAGAGGATAGTTCAAAGCAAATGTAAGGAGTGCAAAGGCAGAGCCTGAAAAGAGTGATTGTGTCTGAGAGTCTGCATCAAGTTCTGTGTGGCAGAATTTTAGGAAAGTTACTCTGAAAACAATGTGAAGAGAGGCCTGGAGGCTCGGAGATCAGCTAGACACTGTTTAAATGCTTAAGGAGAAAAAGGACATAGTTTGACTCAAGGTGGGATGATGGGGATGAAATGAGGAGGATATGAAATGTATGAGAAATGTATGAGAAAGAGACTCACCAGGACTCGATAGCTCATTGCGAAAGGAAAAGTCACGGGTGTCAGTCAGGATGCCGGCTGAGCATTTGGGTACATTCTGGGGGTCGATATTACCAGGGAAGTGTCCAGAAACCAACAAAGACCTGATATTAGTTTATATTTTAGATGGAAATTTAAAAATTGAATTTCAATTTGATAAAAAAACGGCTTCTTTTCCAGGATCACATGGGGATTCATGATGTTTTTATTTGCATTTTATGTTTATATAGACTGAGCTCTAGAGTTGTGTAATCAGAGAAAGCAATCTCACCAGGGGAGGAATTTCAGAACTCCTTGGGCATGACCCTTTGTAGTAAATAACCAGAGCTAAGTATGCAGCCCAATCCAGAGGCATTTATGAATAAATACTGACCCCCGGTGTCTAGGTACAGAAATAGAGGTTCTAAAAGATTACATAATACTAAGACTCCCGGGACGGTACCTGAAATTCCAGCAACAAATAACGTTCCCTGTAATCCAATTCGGGATCCTGGGGTGCTTCCAAAATAAAAATACTAACTAGCCCACTGATGGCTAGTGGTTGCCTAGAGCTCAAGCACGTGCGCAGAAGCTGTGTGCTGGCCTTTGCCCTCTCTGCTCCAGAGATTATACGTGCCAAGGTCCAGGTTCAACTACTTGGAAGAGTCTTCCCACTAAACAGCTAGGTTTTATGTAATTAACTTGACTAATATGAACTCCAGCTCTGTCTGATTCCCCACCTAGGGGGAAATGACATGAAATGAAGCTTCCTCTTAAACAGATGGGCAGACATTCCTTTCTCAATGGCTGTGGCTAGAGACAATTCATGAGAAATTCTTAAGTAAACTCCCTGTAGGCAAATTGCTCCTTCAGCTGGACTTGCTCCATCCATGATAGAGAAAGCAACTATTTGAGATCTTGACCAATAGCTGTTGTAGTTGCTGTCAGATGGTTTCCATTTTCTGAAAACTAGACATGTTTATGTCCCATTTTGGGCTATGCTTAAGTATTTAAAAACTTGGATTTACAAAGAATTAAGTTAACAAGCTAAGCAATGAGGCTGTCTTGAAAAGGTTAAGCCTCCTTCATGAAAACCAGAACATCTTCACGAATTTTGTTTTTAAAGTTAAAATACTTAGATTTAAAAGGCCCACCACCACATGAAATAAAGGGCAAATCTTTTGTACCAACAGATGTCATTTGACTTGTGTTTTGGCCACCAAGCAGCATTCATTACAATCATTGTGTCATAACCCTCAGCAGACTCAGTAGAAGGCTGCATGGAGAACCCAGGGCTACTTTGGAGTCACATAGAATTAAGCTGGGCTATGACACTGAACTGGGTGAAAGTTTAAGGTAGGACATTTGGAGGTGTCTGCTGCAGGAAGCTAAAATTCAAGAAAACAGAGGCCTAGCGATCAAGTAGAACTTCGGAGCAAAACGGTAACACTAAGAAGGGATGTCACCCTAAGATACTAAGGGATTAAAACAGAAGATTTTGCAATAAGAAAAAGAAAATCAGGCCGGCTTGATAGCCCAGTGGATAGGGCGCCGGCATACCACATGGGAGGCCCTGGGTTCGATTCCCGGGGACCTCTCCTAGCAGGCAGAACGCCTTGAGAATGGCAAGCCACCATGGGCGGGCTGGAGCCGCCGTGGGCAGGGCAAGAAGCTGCCACGGACATGGCAAGAGCCGCCACGGGCAGGGCAGGTTGCCCGCGGATGGAGCGCAGCCAGCCACCCGCGAACTGAAGCAAGCGCCGACCGTGAACGGACGCAGAGACCACCCACAAGCGGGGAAAGCCGCGCCTGCGCAGTGACCACTCTCGGCGCGTCGCCGCAGCGGGGGGAAGGGGAGATATGTAATAAAATAAATAAATCTTTAAAAAAAAAAGAAAAAGAAAATCCATTACTATTTGTTCAAATACAAGGTGATGGCAGTCATATTCCTGTTTCCGATTTGCTATATCAGCAGACAAGCCAAACATCTCTTCAGAATGTTGATCTGATGCATAACTGTCACCTGAGGCATAATGGAAATAAAATGAGTGTACAATTTGTTTCCTCACAATCTAATATAGGCTTAAGTTGGTTTTTTTTTCCCTTATAGAACAGGGACTGAGATTTCAAAAAAAAAAAAAAAAAAAAAAGTACAGAAGCCAGGCACCTCTATCCAGTCATCCCGTGTACTCCATATTTAAATAGCTCTGCTAAATACAAAGCTTTTTTTACTTCTTTGTCAATCTTTTCTCCTGTCACTTTGTTTTTCCCAATTTTATTCTGAAAAACTGCAAACCTACAGAAAACCTAAAACAGTGATACATCATAAACCCTTTTCTATATTCACTAATTATAACATTTGCTTTCTCTCCCTCCCCCTCTCTGTAAATATACATGTACATTGTATACTGATTGGACCATTTGAAACAAAACTGCACACATGACATTGCACTCTAGTGTTTAGAGAATATCTAAGAACAAGGATATTCCACTACATAAAATAGCATTTCTATACCCAATTATATTTTCACCTAATATACAATTCATATTCACATTTCCCCAAATGTCCCCCAAAATGTCATTTGTAACTTTTTTTAAACACAAAGGTCCAATTAAGGTTCACAAATTGCATTTCACTGTATGTCTCTTCCATGTCATTTAATCTGGATTGGTCCTTACTCATTTTTATGTTTCTTTCTTGGAATTGGTATTTTTGAAAGCCAAAGTCAGTTGTCATGCCTAGAGGTCCTACATTCTGGATTTGTTTAGTTACTTTCCGTTTATTAGATTCCAAGGTTTTGGTAAGAAGGCTACATAAGTAATGGTATGTACCTCCCATTGATTCTTATAAGGAGATGCATAATATTGCATAATATCCATTTGA
The DNA here is from genome assembly GCA_004027955.1 of Chaetophractus vellerosus. NCBI lineage: Eukaryota > Metazoa > Chordata > Mammalia > Cingulata > Chlamyphoridae > Chaetophractus > Chaetophractus vellerosus. The sequence goes on from PVKH010042396.1 coordinate 9,636, forward strand.
CCCATTAATTCAAGATGCCAAAGGATCTCATCTCTCCAGGGTGAAGATAGCTTTGTTCCTTTGTAACTAAGATGACTGTGATTTGAAACTGTGTCCTATCAACCCAATAGTCTTAGCATCCACCTGACCTTCATCCTTGCTTGAATCAGTTATTACATTATAAGCTAGCATTGTTCTATAAAGAAAAGTTTTGTTTTCTCTTTTTAATATCATTATGGATTTATGGATTTTTAAATTCAATTTCTTATCAGCTATTACCATGATTTTTAAAAAATATCAAATTGTCTCAAATTTGGTCTTTCAAGCCAATTTCTGTGCCCCATCAGTCTTTGGGCATTTTCTTCTTTTCTGGCTCATTAAGATGTCCCAAGCTTCTCCTACATTATCTGTCCAAAACCTGGATCAGCCATTTTCCCTAACAGCCCTGGTTCTCTGGAATAGTATTTAGAAACCAAGATCTGGGAGCCAGAAAACTTGTTACTGGGTTATTGCCTCTAGGCCCTTTCAGAAGACAGAGTCCCTGGAGGTGGGGAGGAGGGAGGAAACACACACACACACAACCCTTTTATTTAAAGTTGGAGATAGCCATTTAAACTTATTCTAATTTGACAGGGATAAAGTAAAAATTGTTATAAACTGTAAACATCCACAAAAGCAGGCTGGCTTTATTTTCTTTAAATGAAAAAAGAATCCAACTTTTTGCCCCAGCTTCAGTTAGAGCAGAAAAATGTTAAGATTAGGGTGCAGGTTTGGCAGCCTTCAAGCTTCCTGCATCAAAAATATCTGGATATCCTTCTAACAGAGCAAAGAAAACAGGTTCAGGAGATTGTCTTATGGTTGAAGTACTGGAGTTAACAGTAATTTTTCATGGAATTTTTATAAATGTCTCTTTGGTTCAGATTTATTTCAGCCAAGATCTCATAAACAATAAAACCAAACTATTGGAAAGAATCCGCAAATATTGTCCCTATCTTAGGACACCACAAGATTCCAGTGACTGGATTTGAGCGTTTGTTTTGTGTACAGAAGCACATTACGCTGCAGGGTGAAGGAAGAATCTGACTATAAGATGTTTAGCTACATGAAGACATGGCACCACTCACGCTGGAAAACTTAGACGAAGCGGCTAACAGACGGTCTGAGTACAGCCTAGCCATAGGTTTGGACATAGTAGCTGTGTTTCCTCTCCTCATCTC
>PVKH010042397.1:0-10828 GCA_004027955.1 Chaetophractus vellerosus
TATGTAATAAATAATAAATAAATCTTTGAAAAAAAAAAGACTTGGGCAAAACATACAGGGAATTAGATGGTGTTACTGTGAGTAAAGGATTTGAAAGTGGTTTTGAATACAATGGTTAAACTAAACTAGCTGGTTGCAATATTGTGTTCTTCTACATGGTAAACAATTCTTAAAGAAGGAATTATTTATATAAAACAAAACATATCAAACTTTTTATTTTAAAAATCAAAGTAGGTTAGAAACTTTAAACCAAATGAATAAAAAATCAGAGAAAAAATATTCAACTTTAAAATTGTTACTAATTTTATTTGACTTAATAGAGCAAGAAGTATTGATTCACTAGACAAGATCAGAAATTAATTACATGGTACTTTCATATTATTATCTATTTGGAAGGATAATATATGGATATCAATCTTATTCCACATATAACTCATATTTAGTGGGTTAAAATATAAATTTTTAAATGTCATTAAATACGTATAAATAAAGAGATTGAGCATAAATTGTAATGCATATGATAAAAATGTATTACTGTCAATTCAAAATAAAGATTTCTTACAAATAGGCAGAAAAACACATAAACAACCATATGAAATAGAAACATCATCAATATGCACAGGAATGTATGATTCACAGAGGATAAATCCTTTTTCACTAAAAGTCAGTTTCAGCATACAGGAACATAAAAAATCAATAGCATTGAACACCATTTGTACATATTAACCTGGAAAAAAATTAAGGAATCTCTGTCACTAATTGTTATTACAGATATGGGGAAAAGGGCACTTGTGCATCTTTTTGTTATTTTTATGATCTAATCAGTGTCTTGTTTGAGTTTATTTTATTTTAACAATGCAGGTACATATAAATCTAGTGCCAGAAATCCCACTTCTGGTTATTTATTAGAGTGAAGCTAAATCCCCCATATTTTCAGGTGGATATGGGAGTATGTGAATTACAGAGTCCTTCAAATAGCAAAAACAGGACAAGAAGGTCTCCATTAATATAGAAGATCTGTCCCAGGAGATACTAGGCAGATGGTAAGAATGTGAGGCTCTTTCTAGGTAACTAGAAGAATTTTGGCTTTAAATGGTGAGACATATCATCTAGCTTTAAAATTAAATGCTGGTAAAATTGGAAGTGTTCTTATATTCTCAGATTCTATGCATATTTGGAAGTTGGAGTCAAGATTATTTACTGAAAATGATGTGATAGCAATAGAGTATCTGAGGGTGAAGCCAAATGGCCCATGTTTGCAGGTGAGGTGAAGGACTGCAGATCCCTTTGATGTGGGCATCATGCATTCTCTCAGCCCTACAAGGAAGCCAATGTTGAGGGAGCCTCTGGAGAGCTGCCTTCTGTGCAAAACTCACCTTGTCTAAATGTGCACCTGCCTTGAGGAGCTTATCAGCACACAGAGCCTGAAAATACCCCAATCTAGCTCCACAGAGCACTACATTTTCACTTTTCTACCATATTTCTTAATCAGTCATGATTGCTGAAAATGTTCTTTACTGGCCTATGGAAATTATGCTCATACATCAGCAAGGATTCTCAGTCCCAACATTTTCTCTGACTCTTCCTATCTGCCAGCCTCTTCAGGGCCTGCCTCAGAGGCAGAAACTTCCCTTCACCAGGAGTTTCCTTCACTCCCATGTATGTCTCACTCTGGAGTCAGGGCAAGTGATAACATTGCTTTCCAACACATGTCCAAAATCATTTTCCCTCCTTCTTCCAGTAGTAACCAGTTTTTGAAATTTATTTCAAGAAGATATACTGTGCAAATCCTCCTTTCATGATTCATCTAGCCTTATTGGATTCCATGTCACCAGATGATAAGGCCAACTTCCAATGGCTTGCTATTGTCATCACCCTAGAATGACAGACAAGGAAGGCTGTGGGTCTGATTCTATGCAAGCAAAGGATCTGTGAAGTAATGACATATGTCTAAAATTTAAATATATAAATTTAAATGCTATGCCATTTGTATATTCTTATTGCATTTAAGATTCAATTCTATCTCATTATCACTTTTTATGTTAAATTTTTTTGTCTTGGCAGAACAAACTTTGGTGGACATGGCTATAACAACTAATGATTTAAATATGAAGTCAGATCAAATTTCTTCACAAACGTTTGGAGAAATGCAGTCACCCTAATCTTCTCCCAAACATTTTCACAGTTAAGTTCTGATAGAACACAGTTTGGTCCTTAGAACAAAATACACACTCACACATGTGCACATACACATATATACATTTTTTACAAGAGCCTACAATTAACAGGTGTCCAGGACTTACAAGTGAAAGCATTTGGATAAACTTTTGGGTGCCCCAGTTCAAAGGGAATTTATATTTTTACCTTTAACATTTTTGATGAATAATAAAATCAGAATCACCTGTTTTAATTTAATCATTTGTTTATCATCATTATGGGTGATCATAAGGAAATGTTGTTTACAAATCATTATGCTTTTAGCTTTTTAAAATTTTCACTTGTTTGTAGTAAATCACAAATTATTTGTTGCAAACGTACCAGTAAAGCAGTGCTTCTTTTATTTTGTATAAAATAGTTTTAATTGCATAGCAATTTAGACATGTGGCCTTTTCCAAATGTGTAAAGAATTTAGAGATTTGAGATTTAAGAAATGAAGGAATTCACTCCTATTACCTTATGTACTTTCCTTGGAATGAAGGGAATGATTTCCCATGGGTATGGGCCTTGCCCAGAAACCCAGATGGGGGAAGGCTTTACTGCTCTATATTTGACATTTCTTTTCTAAAACATTGGTAGATAAATAATAGTGGTTAAATATATAACATACCTCATCACCCAAAACTGAAATCAATGATTTCTAAGGAATAAATGCTTTAGAAAAATATAAAAGAAAGTACAAACAGAAGGTTTAAATCATTCCTTTTTTTCTCCAGTAAATTCAAATTAATTCATCTTTCCCTGAAAAAAAAGCATTTTCTTTATTTATACTTCAAATAAGTTCATGAGCCAGAACGATTTAGGAAAATCATAAAGAAAATGTATATTCCAATGAGTAGTATCATATGAATGAAGTTGCCTAGTTTGTTTGTAACACCTTTTTCCTCTTGTAGTTCCTTGGGCTAGAGTTTGGATGGGTTGTGGTAAAAGGGAATACTGAGAAGCCACATATAACACAATTTGAAATATATCAATTCCATTTAGTGATCAGTGAGAATAGAGAACTAAGATTAATCTATTTCCAATTTTTGGTTAAGAATTACATAGCATGGTTAAATTCAAGAAAATTAAGCAACTATTTCTGTAATTAGAAGTCAGTTTTTTTGAAAAAAACATACTTTATATATCTTAAATGTTGAGATAATTAAAAATAAGAGAGTAGGAAATGTAAGTTTATGCAAGTTACAATAAATATGTAGGAAAACCACATATTTATTTGGTTGAGTAAATCTCCCAATGAGATGTGTCCCTCTTTTTTCTCCAATGACATTCATGAGTATACTGAGGAAGTAAAAGGAAATCTCTACTGATTGCTGTGTCAGTTATGTAGATTATGTCATAGAATAAAGATTATCAATAATACTCAGTAAAGTTTGTTGAAATAAAAATATATAATGCAACAAGATCAAGCAAACTTGATGCAACTTTAGGCAGGTCTGGAATATTCAGGTGCACTTCCAGTGACTTCTCAATCACACAGGACAAGCCTCCTCTCAGAAACACAAACCAAGATGCTTGGGAAATATTTGATGTTAGGTAAGCTAGAGTCTTATTAGAAAAGGAGGTTTTTATGACTCTCAAGTCATTCAGCTAAAACCAGGAAATGGAAAGTGTGAGCAATTTCAATAAATAGAAACTGAGGTAGCCTAAGAGAAAAAGAGAAACCAGGTGCAAAACATCAATGTGCACATTTCTAAAGTGATGGGTGTGTGTATATATTCATTTTTGTGTGAGTATTGGAAGATATATGCAAATATATCTCATTTATATAGGATGTTTGAAACTAGATATATGTATAAGTATATGAATATTTTAAAAACTCAGAAACCCTCATCTTTCAGACCCAAACAAGTTTTCATCATGATTCAGTACATTTAATTCCAGATTCGCCAAGGGTCAGCACCATGTTTCCAGTTAACCATGTAGAAAAACATTGTATTTCAGCTGACCAGCTTAGGTTAACCTTGTACTTCCACAAATAATAGGAGGAAAATGTCTCTATTCTTGTAAATATAATATTTTTATTTGGTAAAAAGGTTCTAACCATAATGTCTCTAAACCTGTCTTCCTGGCCTTGCTCTCAGGCTGTATATGATGGGATTAAGTGAAGAGACAAAACAAAACAGAAATCAGATTGAGCAAAATCAGGGAATAATGTAGACCCTCAAATGGGTTTTTGGTTAACTATGGAAGCAGTTCAGAAGAAAAGTGCTACAATGGCCTTGTGTGGGAACCATGTGGAATAGGTTTCTGACTATCCTTCTTCTGAGGGAATCTTTCTGATATTGACAAAGATGTAGATGAATTAAATTATAATGCAGTTATTGCAGAAGAAATCTATTACTACACTAATTAGAATAAGCATAATTTCTGCAATTACAAGCATTAGTTACAAGCAACAGCTTGCAATAATAATAACTGGGTAAAATCAATGAACAATTGTTGAATTCCATTAACTCCACAGTAAGATAAAGAAAAGATGCCTGCTGTTTGCATGTTTCACATCAAGCCACCCCAAAGTAGGGCTCAGAAACCATCAGCACAATATGAACATTTTCATAATAATTTCAGAGTGCTGGGATGGCAAATGGCAAAATAGCAGCCAGTGAACATTGGCATGAGGAGATACAGATCAGTAGCTACTAAAAAAGGTAAGAGAAAGACCTGGGCAAAACAAATAGGGAATTAGATGGCATTGCTGTGAGTCAAGGATTTCAAAATGGTCTTGGATACAACAGAAGAAATGAGACAATGAGCAAAACATAAAGAAAGGATTATTTTATTAGGCAAAATAAATTAAAACATTTTTTAAAAATCAATTTAGGTAATTTTAAATGATATGAAAAATATAATAGAAACATAAAAAAAGCTCAAAAATGTTATTGATTCATATGTTGATTTAATAGATCACAAAATATCAATTCATAGACAAGGTGAGAATTTAATTGCATAGTATTCAGTTAAATTCAGTTGGAAGGAAAATATATGGACAGAAATCTTAATTCTCATATAATTCATATTAAATGGTTTAATAATATAAATTTTAAATTTTTATAAATAAGTGTAACCAAAGAGATTGGGGAAAGATTGTAACATTTATGATTTGGAAAGTATTAATATCAACCCTGAATAAAGATTTCTTACAAATGGATAGGAAAACCAATATAAAACAACTCTATGAAATAGAAACATCTTCAACATGCACAAAATGTACAATTCACAGAGGACACAAACTTTTCAACTAAAAATTAAAATTCAGTGTACAGGAACATCAAAATTCAATAACAATGGGGCTATTTAACTCTATGACACTGGAAAATTTTGAAAGAATCTGTCACTAAATGCTATCACAGTTATAAGGAAAAGGGTACTTGTTCACATTTTTGTTATTTTTTATGAAATAATAGTATTTATTGTGTGTTTTGGTTTATTTCAACAATGCAAATACATATAATTTTAATGCCAGTAACCCCATTCCTGTTTACCTATCAGACTGAAATGAAAGTCCCAGTATTTTCTGATAGATATGTGAGTATACTAATTACAGAGTCCTTCAAAAATCAAAGGAAAGCCTAGAAATTCTCCAGAGAATATGGACATATGTCTAAGAGAGACTAGCGGGACGGTCAGAATTTGAGGGTCTTCCTAGGCAACTAGAAAAAATTTGGCTTTTAACAGTGGTTCAAGTTTAAATGCTGTTAGAAGTGGAAATCTTTTTCACTGTAAGGTCCTATGTATATTTTGAAGTTGGAGTCAGCTTCTCCAGGTCCACCTGCCTCAAGGAGCTTATCAAAGCATAAAAGCTATAAATATCTATTTCCACAGAGTTCTTTATACTCACTTTTCTATTCAATTTCTTAATCATTCACAATTACTGAAAATGTTCTTCATTGGTTTTTTTAAATTAAGATCACTGATCAGGAAACCAGCTGTGGCTCAATTGGTAGGACTCTGTTTTACCACATGGGAGGCCCAGGGTTCAGTTCCCAGGGCCTCCTTGAGAAGGCAAGCTGCTGTGAGCAGGCAAACTGATGTGGGGTGAGCTGACTCAGTAGGATGCCGCAGCAGGGGGAGAAAACCAGAAACAGAAAAATACAAAGCAAATGAACACAGCAAGCACAAGCAGCAAGGGGGGGATATAAAAATAAATAAAAATAAATCTTAAAAAAAAGATCATTGATCAGCAAGATCTCTCAGAGTCCTAATGCTTTTTCTGAATCCTCCCATATGCCAGCATCTTCAGAGCCTGCCTCAGCTGCAGAAGCCTTCCTTCACCAGAGCTTTCTTTATGCCCTTATATGTCTCACTCTGGAGACAGGGCAAGTAACCACATTGCTTTCCACCCCATGCCCAAGGTCCCATAGTAACCTGTTTTTGAAATTTATTTCCAGAGGATATACTGCCCACCTCCCCTTTCCACTGAGTCCTCTAGCCTTCCCAGATTCTCTGTCCCCAGGTGATCAGGCCAACTTCCAATGGTTTCCTGTTGTCTCACCTTAAGTAGAATGACAGACAAGGAAGCCTGTGAGTCTGGTTCTCTCCAAGTATAGGATCTTTGAAGTAATTACATATATCCAAGATTTAAATTTACAGTTTAAGTTAAATATTTTGCACTCTTCTTATTGCACTTAAGTATCAATTTTATGACATTATCAATATTTTATGTTAAAATGTTGTGCCTTGGCATTTATAATTTTTAAGAACATGACTATAACAGCTGTTGGTATGAATATGAAACCAGATCAGAGCTCTTCCTTTCAAAGTTTTAGAGTACTGAAATCACCAAACTGCACTCTCAACCATTTTCACAGTTAAGATCTGATAGCTCACTTGGGTCCTTCAACCAAAACACACACACACACACACACACACACACACACACAAATATATGTTTTTCAAAAAGTCTACAAGGAATAGGTGTTCAGAATTTACAAGCCAAAGTATTTGTATTAAGCTTTGTGTGTCCAAGTAGAAAAGAGAATTTTTATTTTTACCTTTATCATTTTTGATGAATAATAAAAGCAGAATTGCCTGTTTTAAATTAATCATTTGTTTACCACAATTCTGGATGATCAATAAACATGCATAGGTAAAAAAAATTTAGAACACTAATATGCTTTGTATTCCTCCCAAAGTATCATGCTTTTAGTTTTTTTTTTTAATTTCTGGATTATTTTTAATAAATCACAAATTCTTTGTTGCAAACTTGCAGTAAGCAGTGCTTCTTTTATTGTCTTTTTTCTCTTTACTTTTTTTGTTCCAAAAACAGACATAGGGAGATAAGTGTGCGCAAATTTTTTTTCTTTAACTGCATAGGAATCTAGACAAATGCCTAATGTTAAATGTTTAAAGAATGTAGAGATTTGGAATTTAAAAAATGAAAGAATACTCTCCTTTTCAACCTTTCTCTGTGGAAAAGTGTGGAATGATTTGGTTTTGGGGGTGGACATTGCCCAGAAGCCCAGGTGAGTGATGAGACAAGAGGTTTACATGTTGCTGCTCTCCCATGGGTTCACATATTGCCCAAGAATGATAATTTATCAAACTGTTGATTCCAAAGGGAAAATAGGTTATCATTACCTACATTGATTTTTTTTGGTATCAATCAGTAAGAAAATCTTACTAATTAGTGGATCAGTATACCAAATTTTTTATTCTGTCAGTGGCTTGCACATTTATGCACAGAAATATAATTATTTCTACCTTCCAGTTATTCAGTCTTCGTTTCTCGAGTGCCTTCCATTAACACTGCTTCAGTAAAATCAATGCAGCAAGTAAAGTACAGATGCAAGTGTGAATGTCATTCTCTCTCACCAACAAGTTTTGCTTTGGAGGGAGGCAGAGATGTGTGATGAGCAGAAGAGAGACCCTACATGGGAAAATTGTGACTGTCAGAGGTCCAGAAAGAGACCATCCCAGATGTAGGGCTGTTCCAGGTGCTCAGCAGAGGGCAGTGTGGCTCCAGGGGAGCTGGTAAAGTAGATCCAGGGAGGTGATGAGTGGGAGAAGGTTTGCATCAGGACACACTGTGGTTCATGGTAGTAGTTTTAATTTGTATTATCTGTGAGAGGATAACCTCGGATTGAGAGGGTCTGACTTATATTTGAACTTGGCCACTGTCTGACAAAACTTGATTGGTATGCTGGCTGGAATGGAAAACAGAAAGTATTGCACTTCTGCTGTGAGGTTGTGGAGTTGATGGGCTTGGAAAAAAGAGGAAGTGGAACAGGTTGGTCAGAGTACACTTTCTGAGTGTATTTTTTATTATGAAACCTAAACTATATATATATATATTTTTTTTTATTTAACAATACCTCATTTCTTTATTATGCTTATCATATGATCATGGGCTTAACTATTTGTTCAGATTATTTTTGAGCTTTAATTTTTGAGAGAAATTAGTTTGAAACCTACAATTCTTAAACCAGAATAATAATATTACAAATTGAAGTGCCAGAATAATCAACAAGCAAACACACAGTCCAGATAGTCAATATATCCACCTTCTCATAGAAGGATACTATGATTGTGTGAACACATTAGGTAGGAAACTGATTCTCCTAAGAATTTGAATATTTCTCCACATTCCAAACCCCAGTTTAGTTACATGTGCTATAGGCTTAACCCACTAAAATTCAACACTAGTTCTATTTTCTCTACTATTTTATCTCCTTGTCACTGTATGACATTAGAGGAGACTCTCTATTAATAGTGCTTTGGAATTTTACAAGTACATAGCATAGTACAAGATTTTAACTACTGTATTTAACTTATGGCTGTGTTTTATTCCTCCAGATCCTTTTCTTAAAATTCATTTCCTTCATTATGAAGAATGATCTTATTTTATTATATTTTTATAATTTTCCCCTACTTTATTTCTTTCCTCTTTCTGGAGTTTTTAAAACTTGACTTCCCTCATTGATACTATTTTTCAAACTTTTCTCTCCAATTTTAAATATTTCTAATATATAGCATACACTTTAGGAATTTGTGTAAACACTTCTTCTAACATTTTTATGGTACAATTTTATTTCTGATATAGATTTTTAACATATTAAGAACTCCCTCTAGTTTTTTTGAGTTACTTTTTTACCATCACTCTTTGGAAGAATTCAATATGTTTTTGTTTTCTTAAGAGGTCTTTTACAATGGCATTTTAGTTTTTTTCCACCCTTATCTGCAATGCTTATTTCTTCTAGACTTCTTTATTCTGTCAATATCATTATTGCACTTTTGCTCTGTCTTTAAATTGCTGACTTTCCACAAGCACATGGTAAATCTAGGGTATGAGAGGATGAAGTTTAAGTGAAGTGTAATGTGTGTCAACTGGGCTTATGAACAGTTGAACTTCATTGAAGAGGATGTGGAGATTTTTAAGGGGTCTTACAGGAGTGGTAGATATAATCTATATTAATTGAATACCCTTTATTTAACAATGCCTCATTTATTTATTATTCCACCTCCACAAAAGAAGATCTGAGAATAAACACCCCTGATCATCCTTATCTCCTTCTGTCTGATTTACTGAAAGGTCAGCTCTTGCCAAAATCCAACCAGAATCCAAGAACACTGAGCTCCTTGTTGCAGTCCAAAACATTTATACTCCAGGAAATTAAGCAGGCTGGAGAAGGGTAAAAGATGGGCTGGAAGGGTAAACAAAATATCTACAAACCATTTACAGATTCCTTTTTATATATTCAGGTTGGGATAAGTTGCTCTTTCTGAATATGTGGATTCAAATATTTTACAATTTTAATGAAATGTCAGTAATTGACAATAAAAAATACCTCTCCTCTTTCTTCTTTTCTTTTTTATTATTCATAATCATTAACTTGCTGTGTAATTTATTTTGTGTGTGAGTGTGCATGTATGCAGATGAGCATACGTATGTGAAATTTCATTTCCTTCTCTGTGTGATGTTCAAGGTAATTTTTCAGGTGTATCTTCAAGTTCCTTTACTATTTAACATGTATATTCATTTTTATTTAATCTTTACTTAAAGAAATAATCTGCTTCAATTTACACAAGTCCCACAAATTTCTTTTGCTATTTTTCAAATCTGTATGGCCAATTATCATATTCACATTTGTTTGTTAATCTTCTATTCCATTTTAATCTTTTTATACTTTTTCAAAGAACTTTTCATTTTATAATTAATTAATTTTTATTTTCAAAGATGCTTTCGATTACATTACATACAAAATACAAGGCATTCCCATATGCCCCACTTCTCCCCTCCCATATTTTTTGACATTAACAACATTCTTCATTAGTGTGGTACATTTGTTACAGTTTGATGAACCCATATTGAAGCATTGCTAGTAACCATGGACTACAGTTTACATTATAGTTTACATTTTATCCCACACTATTTTGTAAGTTATACAAAATATACAATGGCCTGTATCCATCACTGCAATTCATATTCCTTTATGTTCTAATTACAATAATTGTATTATATAGACTTCTTGTATATTGATAAATCTGTTTTGTTTTGTTTGTATTTTCATTTAGAATTCTAAAAATATATTGGGAATGTACTAACACCTTTATTTTATTTTACTTTTTTAAGATTTATTTATTTTATTACATATCTCCCCTTCCCCCCTGC
>PVKH010042398.1:0-10840 GCA_004027955.1 Chaetophractus vellerosus
TTATATAAAGACCCAGTTTGAATGTCACTTCCCTTTCAAGGACTGCCTCCCACTCTCAGGCAGAATTAGTTGTACCCCACTCATCTTTGCTCCCATAGCACTTTGCACAAAACTCTATTACAGCTATTATGCACTTATCACAGTAAATTGCAATTTATCTGTTTATGTGCCTGTCTATTTCCACCAGAATATGCACTCTCAAGGGTAAAGATCAGGTCTTATTCATCTTTGTATTCCCAGCACTTAGCACAGTGCTGACATAACAGCCACTTAAAATATGTTTTAGTACTTTTATTATTAAAGAAATGCATGCCCATGGTAAAAATTCAAAACAGCATGAATGAGTATAAAAAGAAAGGATAACAGTTGCTTTTCCACCATCCACAACATCAGTCTCACTTCCCAAAGGCACTTTTTGGCTACTACTTTCAAGAGATACTTAAAAATGCATAAATACTTCATGTACTCTTTCACCCACACCCAAGTAACACAAATGCAGGAATGGCTGTCTCTGTGAACAATATGGTGGGGTGTGAAATCCCCCAAAGCAAATGGTCAGTCATAAAAGTGTTGCAACTACAGAAGGAAAAGTACCATCAGCCAGGACCTTGTCACACTCTGCATTTTATGAGTTGATATGTTACAAATTCTCCCCACTGGCTGAAAGTTTTCCTCTCTTCTTTTTATCTCTCTTTCTGTAATGCTCTCATTTTGTCTCTCCTTGCATCTGTCCTAACGCTCTCTTTTTGTCTCTTCATTTGACTTTCTCTATGGTCTCTCCACATCTCTTCGTCTCCCATCTTCTCTCTGTCTTGCTTTCTTAGTCTGCCTCTGTAGTCCCAATCTCACTACCTGTCTCTCCCTGTCATGCTCTCATGTTCTCTCTCTTATTCTTTCTATCTCTGATTCTCTCTCTCTACGTCTCTCTGCTTCTATTATCTCTCTGACTCAGTCCCCCAGAGTCTCTCTCTCTTCTTGATCTTGTACTCAGCTCTCACAATCAGTAAACATCCATTATATAGCCTGAGAAGACTATCTAGTGGCTCACTTTTAAGAGCAAACCTTTAAATTTTGTAAATCAATGCCTAAGTTGCTATGAGTGCATAGAGATGTACAAGGGTGCATCTATATTTATTATACTTGCATTGATATGTGCAAACATGATGTAGAAACAGAGACACGATTGAGCCAGACACTGAGATTTAAATAGAAATATAAGTTCCCTTGTTGGGGATGGAAATTTCTGGAAGACGGTGTCAGGCTGGTGAAATTATCTCCAGCCCTCACTTCGGAATCAACAAAGGAATGCTAAACAAAAATCCTCACAGCACCTATTACTGCACACAAGGAAAAGAAATAGAATGGTCTTGCTGCTTTGCAGAAATCCTGGGAACTGACTTTATCTCCCAACAATAGTGATTAGAATCAAAACAGGCAAGTTGAACGTGGGTTCTTTGTCTAGTTCAGTTGCCTGGAATTCTGTTGTAATGAGGCCAAAGTCACAAGCTCTGTCACTCTATCTCTCTTATTTTTTTTCATATTTCAAATAACTTTAAAAATAACTGAAGCAATGTTATGTTTGTTGAGAAATAACAAAAAATATGAACAAATAAAAAAGGAAACCAACAGAATTGACTACTACAATGCCAAAATTCAGTCATAACCACAGGTAGGCAAATATTTTCATTCATACTCCAACTAGAATTTCATAAGTATGTATTTTTTTTTACAAAAGTGGCATTTGATAGTATGTAATAATTAAAAAATGTGTTGAGAGCTTACTATATCACAGGTATATTTTCAAGAACTTGGGATATTCCAATTTTAGGAAAAAGTTCTTACCCTCATAGGTCTTATGGTTGTACTATTATGTAATCTGTTTTATTCCTCTTCTGATATTTTGTGGGATGTTTTCCAATTCAAGAAATATATTTATATAATCAATATTTTAATGACTGCAATATTCTACTATGCACATGTACAAGGTCACAGTTGTTTGTGCCACATAAAAATCCAGCTGTCCCCGAAGAAACAGTAAATAAAACAGCAAATATTTAGTAAATAGGTATTATGTACAATTAGAGATTTTGAGAGGGAAAGAGTAAGACAGAGAAGAGTCACAGTCCTCAAATATAAGAGATGAAAGTGGAGTTAAAGACCATAAATATGGAAACAGAAGCATTATCATGAGCAACATTTTACAAACTTCTTTTTAGGAAGCCAGACTTGGGCATTATTGGCATTAGCACTAACATTAGCAAAATAATGATAATAACAGCAATAATAATGAAACAGCTAGACATTATTGATTCTTTACTATATGCTAGATGCTACTCTAAGTAATTTATATCTATTATCTACTTTAACCCTCAAGCATCCCTATAAAAAGGGTCTGTGCCATTATTATCCCCCATTTTACAGATAGTGAAATTAAGGCACAGAGTTACAAAGTAAAATGCCCAAATTCACACTGCTAGTAGACAGTCGAGCAAGGATTCAGATCAACCAAATCTTATGCAGTAATGAATGGTTATTTGCCCACTTAGCCCCTTAAGGCACACCTGCCAAGAAAGACATTCCCTAGAACACACTCAGTGGACTGTGAGTGCCATGAAATCATCTCTGCCCTACCACAGAGTCTTCCGGGGGACTTTGCTGTTGGGGGGGTCACGGTTTCCATTGTGGAACTGATGAAAGCTGTGGGCCTCAGCTCCCCATGAGATAAAAATAGAGCTTATCGACATAAAACTGTGCAATGGAAAGGGTTCATGGACTCCAAAACTCATTTGTAAATCTTAGGGAAATATTTTCAAATATTAGAGTTCCCAAGAATCTCCTAGGGAATTTGTGAAACATAAAGATCCCTGGCCCCTGCTCCCCATCCATAGATTCAAAAGCAGGTACCATGAGGTCTACATTTTTAGCAACATCTCCCTTGGTGCCTGTAATGGTTAGCCTAATGTGTCAACTCGGCCAGGTAATTGTGCCCAGTTGTTTGGTCAGGCAAGCACTGGGCTAATTGTAATACAAGGACATTTATGAGCTTTAGTCATCAGTGAGTTTACTGCATAGGTGGCTGATAACATCTACATCTACCAGGAAGATTACCATCAGCAAAGAATGATGCTTTATCCAATCAGTTGAATGCCTTAAAAGGGGAAGTGATTTCAGCTTTCGGGGAGAATTTCCCAGCTTGTCTTTGGACAGCCAACGTCTCCTGGAAACTCATCAAGGACCTCCATTGGACTTTCATCGGAATCCCTGGTTTGCAGCCTGCCTGCGGAACCTGGACTTATGCACCCACACTGTCATGTGAGAGACTCTTTTAAAATCTCCTACTATTTACAGATATCTCCTGTTGATTCTGTTTCCCTAGAGAACCCTAACTAATACAGTGCCTGTGAGAGAGCCCATGGCTGCATGCTGAGAATCCCTCCATCAATTTGGCAAAATGCAAGACAGAGCAAGTAGGGATGCAGATAGGTTCCTAAACCAGGAAGATAAACATGCCAAAAATAGCCTATTTCACTTTAGTGATTCTAACCTAGAATGTGTGGTGGGAAGTGCTGAGATAAGGGGAAGAACTTTTACTTTCAGCCCCCACATAGGCCCTGGAGCAGAAGGACTGATGGCTTGCTATTTGGTGTCCCAACAGACCCTGCTACTCTGGTTATGGGACAATGACTAGGGGCATCAATCCATTGGCTCCAGGGCACAACATGATTAGTTGGTTGTCTCTAACATGATTCTTATTAGCACTTTCTTTTAAAAAGTGTACAAGTTGTTCTTCGCACTGTCACCTAGGATCATTAACCAGCAGGGAGAATCTGAACAGTTCATCCCACATATCCTCCCGGGATAACAAGATGACATTTATTATAACACTAGAGGGGCCACACATTAGGATGGACCGAGGTTAGAGCTTTGATCAAGGTGTAACAAGGAGCAACTAATTACCAAGTTAAGTGTCACAGGTCAGTGACCTGAGGATGGGGTGAGATCGAAGGGAGAGTTCAGAGCAGGGTAGCTGTGTCACTAGTTCCTCTACCATCCCACTCCTCTGCACTGACTTGTGGAGTCCCCTAGAAGGAAACTCAAAAGTAAGCACATGCAAAGGGGCAGCATGATGTACTAGAAAGAGCTTTGCAGTAGGAAAATGCAAAATCCAATTCTCAGTTCCACCACCTTCTAGCTGGATGACCTTGGGCAAGTTCTTTAACCCCTTTAAGCCCCAGTTTCCATAGCTTTGGAATAAGGCTAATGACACATAGCGTGTAAGTGAGGATTAAGTGGTGCTGCTACAGAATGTATTTCAGGGCAGCTGCTCACTAAATTGGTGACTATATTTTAAATAACATGTATACATATGATAATCATAAATATTATAAATAACATTCTGTTATATTCAATATGTCTTATCTTATTCCAGATTGTGTTCCACCAACTCCCCTTTATTCCCTTTCCCCATCTCATCCCCAAACTTGAGAATGAGAAAAGGTAGTAGCCAGTGACTCCATTATAACCCTTCAGCATCACAAGCACTCCTCACGAGTCCTCCACTTGGACTACTGTTTCTCTCCAAGGCTTTTACACTCTCGGTTCCTTTAGCTGAGACTACACTTAGTATATATTTTTAAAATTAGATTTCATTTGTGTAAGATAATTAGAGAGAGGAAGTGGTGGCTCTGCCTCCCTTTCTCCCCTACCCCCTGCTGCAGTAACCCCAGTCATAAGTAATTTCATCTCCAAAGTGCTTGAGAAGTGGAACATATATGGTGGATAGGTTATTGCTAGGAACTTCACTTCCAGACAGTCCCATCATCTCTCTTTAAGGTAAATTTCATCTCTCTTTATGGTAAATTTTTAAGGATAAATAATTGGAATAGCTGAGCCTAGAACCCGGGAGCTCCATGACCAATAGCCACCTCTTACCCTAGCAGCAAATTTTACGGGAGCAGGTGCACAGGCTGCAGGCAAACCATGAGGCTAGGGTGTGGCTGGGTTCTAACTCTTGCCTGTGGCAAACCAGTGGTGGGCAAAACAAAGCTTCAGTCGTACAGTGTGACAAAACATTGTTGACCCTCTTCTTCCACTAACCATCTTGCTTAATACTAATGCGCCTTGACTTTCCTGTCTGCAAAATGTAGATAATGACATTTGTCTTTCCTGTCACATAGAACAGTGGTGAGAATAAAACTGAAGTAACAGAAGTAGTGTTCCAATCTTTAAACACTGAATATTTTGAAAAGGGAAAATAGTGTTACTCCATCTAAGGTAGCATAACAATGTTCAGGAGTGCTATAGAAATAGACACAGTATCTTTTATGCACATGGAAAAGCTCATGTGGGGTTTCCTACAGAGCACTCATTCCCTTTTGTTTCCCCATCTACATTTTAGAACAGGCTCTGTTCTTTCACTGTTAACCTTACACAGCAAGTGTCCACCTTTGTTTCTTGCCAACCATTGGACTCTTCCACCCACCCAAACTGAGCCGGTCCCATGCCCCTCGGGAGGGATCCTACATGTCCATGGAGTCTGGCTCCTCCTCAAGCTGACCCTGTGCTCAGCCATTGCCTTTAGCCACTGCAGGGATGCTATTTGGCCACTGTCCCCTCCAGGAGACACAGGTGCCTTCCCCACACTTTCTAGCTAGAGATAGAGGACAATAATTGAGACAGACACAAAGACAGGACAAATATTTTATCTATGTTTAGTGACAACATATGCTGGCAGGGAGCCAAATTAATTTACCCTCTGGGCAGCCGTGCCGGTGATGTTTCTGACCAAGAACATAAGCAAGGGAAAGTCCTTTTGTGAAAACTATTTGTGGAAAATGTCAAGGTAAAAATGAAACAATAATGATTCCAACTGAGATTTAATGAGCAAGTAAGTGCAGTGATGTCTTTAAGTGACTGAACAGGCTTTTCATTTTCTTATTGGGGTTGGAATATATCCAAACTCACAATAACTATAATCATATTTTTTAACCATTTCTAAGATTCAAAAGTTAGATAAAATAGTTTTCATTTAAAATAGTTTAATTGCCTAGACATAAGATTAGCAATTTTAACTTCTGTACTCTATTTAACCCTTACTCATGCCATCCTTTCAGCTCAAAGTATCCCGTATAATAATCTCAATCTATGTCGTAAAATTCTCCCTATGGTTCAAGGTTAGTTCAAGCATCAGCTCTGCTCTAAAGCTTCCAGACCACCATGTCCAGGAGATGCTCATCCACCTCCGAACTCCTACAGCAAGTTGGGCCCCCCAGAGGATGTGAGCCCTCTGCTGCCTCCTAAGAGGATTCTTTGAGTAAAAGATGGGAAGTTCTTTGAGGGCAGACATCTTTGTGCACCAACCCACATATATCTCTATACCAGTGCCTGACATATATCAGGAGCTCAATAAATATGGTAGAATTAAAAATAAACATGACAATTTGTCTAAGAATCTCATCATAGTGCTGGCACATGGTAACTACTCCTTAAATATAAATAATTATTATTCTCATAAGTAAATTAGATTAAACCATCTGCTTTTGCACCCAAGCCTATAGAGTTTTGGGGATTCCTCTTGTAGAGGACATGGGTATAGTCCCAGAGACAACAACATTCATGCCAAGTTACTCTAGCAAATCTTATTAACTATCTAAGGTATATTTCCTTTTCAAAGGCAGATTAGAGGATTTTTTGTTTTTTGTCCCAAAGATAGCAAGTTAGTTTACATGAGGATGAGATACATTAAACCTACTGAACTTTGTTTTGCTGCAAATCTATTTACCCAGACGGCAAAGAAAGCCCAGTGGACCTCGAGTTTTTAGATTTCCTATAAATAGTTACACATATGAAATGTGGGAAAAGGAATAATCATGTGACCTATAAGGCTTACTTACTCATGTATGGATCAAGGGTATAGGTCATTGTATCATCTCTTTATCTTGCTCAAAGGCATATGCTGGCAGTCAGGAAAGCTAAGATTTGAACTCAAATCAGTCTGCCTCCAAAGCCACTGCCTGGTATGCCCACACCACATCTGCATTCATTACTAGCAAAGATCAGAAAAGGTCTTGTAGAAAGCTAAAATCTTTGATAATCTTACTCAAAAAAGGCCAGGTTAAAATTATATACCAAGCTGTATTGCCCAGCCAAGTGTTCATATCCAACTTCTCAACAAAATCAGTTTTGTCATTAATTCATCAAAGGGATCCACTGCTGAAGAACGGATCTGAAAGCTGAATGATGGCAGGTTACTTCAAGCTCAATGAATCACCAGGTACAGAGCCCATGTCTCACTAAAGATGAAGAGGTGGGTGGGAGAGAGAATAACAAATCACTACTTAAGATAAGGAGTGCAATGTGACAGGCACATGGTACAGTCCTTTCTTCTCCATGGGGGGATGGAGCTTCCAGCAAAGAGTATGCCCTCCTCCCACCATCCTCTGAAATCAAACCGAGGATTATTTAAAACACAGGTTCCAAAAGGTCAAAATTTTTCTCCCCTGCCTTAAAGGCCATAGGACAAGTCATTTTGTGAGCTTCTGGAGTCATATTACACTGGATTCCATTCCCTGCTCTGCCACTGACTTCCTCTTATCTCCATTTGGCTTTCTGGAGTCTCCATTTACTCCTCTGAGAAATGGGAATAATAATACCTCCTCACAACATTCTGTGCAAATGAAGTGAGGTGATGAATGTAAGGCATCTTCCAGAAAGCCTGACCCAGTCTGGGACTGAGTTCATTACTAAGGTTGGATGGTAGGTATCAAGTCCAACAAAGGCAAAGAGGAACATGGAAATCAACTAGACATAATGGCAAAATATAAGTCAAGTAAAAGCCTCTGTTAACAATTCTTGTAACACTATTGCCATGAGAAAGGTACAGCGGGGAGATGAACTATTTAAATTAACTCCAGCATAAAAATATGAAAAAGATACCAACACTTGCCACCTATTATAAGTATTAATGAATGTAGCACTTTGAAAATCCTTGGAAATAAGGAATAAACACACACATTCACACATACATTTATAGACAAAAATATATATTGTAGCACACTAAGGATTACAATATAAATTTAGATCAGGGCACAGCATGTCTCCGATGAGTAGGGTAGGAACAATATGTTCTTGCTTATGACACGAAGCTCATGACAAATGATTCATACCCAGCACCTTTCATGCCAAAAGATTCCCCCAGGTGTTCCACCAACTCAAGAAACAGTTTCCATCAAGCAAGGCTGCAGTATAGAGGAATCAAATCACACCCACGGATGAGGCAAAACAGTCACATCTTTACACAATTGCACCAGTCCAACAGCGGAGGGGCAGGAAGAAGGGAAGGAGTTTAGAGACCCATCCAGAATGCCTCAGAAGTCTGACAGTCAGCCTATAATTACCATACATTTGCACCTTCAATGCAGGTGGTATTGTAATCAGAGGCTCTTCTTAGCAGAGGCTTTTAGCTAAAGGTAAGACAGGTTCAGACAATGCAGTTACTTGGGGTCCTGATGGGATTGGGAGGTGGATTTATGAGGAAGGATATCTAAATGTGAAAAGATGAGAGCCCCCAATCTTATCCTCAGGTTTAGGTTTGTGGATTTCCCACTCTGAGGGAAAATGAGGTGGCATGGAATGCGAGTTCCAAACAGGTGGACAGAACTTTGCACTCATGGTGCTCCTTTGCCAGTACTTGCCATGTAATTCTCTGGAATTAATCCAACAGGCACTGCCCCCACTCTTAGAGGTGAGGAAATTCACACTCAGAGTGTAATGAACTAGCCAAGGTCACATCACAAATAAAGAGAACTAGAACTCAGGTCTCTACTTTGCTTTTCATTTCACAAAGTTGCCAAGGAAGTTTCTTTCTGCCTCCCCTCCATTAAAAGAAAATATTTTAAATATTATCTCTCTTATAGAGCTGGACCAGCAAGATGACCCAGCTTTGTTTTGGAGGACCAAGATAAAGGTAATTTCCTTCCTCCATCATCTGCATGTATATACTAAAGAAAAAATTGTGTGTGAGCTGCAGCAAGGGTGGGTATGTCCTTAAGAAATAAGAGACTTTAGAGAGTAGGAATCTCATTAGTTAACATGATTTGGGGGCTCCAAACTTTTAACATTCACAACCTGGATTATTTCCTAGATTATCTCAGATTACCCTGCATGCTACCCATAGAAATCTTGACCCGAACAAGTCCCGCTGGGTTTGTAAGCACCATTTAAAATATAGCCTGGCATGCTTGGTGCCATTTCTTAAATGGAGTTTCAAATTTGCCAAAGATGTACTCTCCTTTTCTCACTCTTTCCAAGATATTTCAAGAGATGAACTAAAGTAGAGGTCTAATGGTTCAATAATATTTTACAGTTTGAATTACATTAAAAGCTTTTATATTTTGAGCCCAAAGTTCTCTGCTTCTTTATAAAAGATCTCACATGTTTGATGTGTTTAAAAATATTCCCTTAAAGCCAGAAGCTTTGAGTTAATCACTTAAAGCAGTGGGAAAGTTATTCAATCAGTTTAAAAAGATTCAAGTTCAAATTGGATGATTAGTTTTGGTGGTTATGATATGAAAGGTAGCATAGTTAAGGTGGAGAATGAGAGCAAAGATCTCCAGAACTTTAATGAAAAAATTTTGGCTTCAATTATTTGATTAAACCACTCCTGAGAACCATATAAAACCATAGTCTCTGTCATGAAGGCTGAATTGTAGGGAAAACCCTGCCGATGCTCTCAGGACAGAAAATACTATTATCATGATTTGCCACAATACATTTTATATCTATGTATCCAAGGAATCCATAATGACAGATTATTTTAAAATATTCACCTATTTCATTAAAAACTGACAATGAGCACAACTCACTGAAGTGGCATTTCTCTGGGAAGATTTCTGGCAATTACATCACAACTGAAAACATTGTGGAAGGAACCAGGCTGCGTAGATTATGCATATTAACAATACAATCTCGAAGCTCCAACTTTTATTTATTCTGTTTTTCTTTCACTTTACCCATCCTCTGTTTTTGTGCTCTTCTTGTCTGCTGAATGGCAGCCTGGAGAACTTTCCACACTTTAAAATCATCTTCAGACAGGTCTTTACTACTTCGGCTCATTTCTAGGTTCAGTTTCAATAGGTAGGAATGGCTGCCTCCAAATCAAGTCATACAAGGGTTTTCCAAAAATCCAAAACCTCCCGGACATGACCATGGACTCACAGACTTCCACCCTCACCCCCCAGTGTCAGCCTCCTCTAATCCAGCAATCCCTTTCTTCCTTCCACAAAGGGAGGGTCATGTCTGCATTTGTGCTCTTCCCTAGAGGAGGTCAGGCAATGGGGGAGAACAGGGGGTTGTTGTCACTGGGACATAGCGGATCTTCCCGGGATAATCATGCCTGAGAACAACTGCTCATTCACAGCCCCTGCTCTCAAAACACAGTTGCTGGGGCTGCTGGAAGATGCTGAAGAGTTCTTGCCCTGAAACTTAACATCCACGCTGTTCCCAGAAACAGGGCACTAAGGGCTCATATTGTCCACTGCAGTTCTACTCCCCTGTGGAGAAGAAGGGGTTAGGAGTTGTGAATAAAATAAAATAAAATAAAATAAAATAAAATAAAATAAAATAAAATGGCTACAAATATATGTCTTCTTGAGCTTACTTGAGCCAATCAGTAAATCTAGCAAGTAAAGGTAAAAGTCACCTGGGGGTAAGTCAGCCTGCCTGGAAATTTAACCCATTCATCTCCACATTACTACTCCAATCCCTTTGCATGATCTTGGGCTCCACACACCAAACTGACCAAACAAACATCCCAAACCCTACACAGTTTGAAGCTTTGTTC